>MVJL01001159.1:0-79901 GCA_002156465.1 Macrocentrus cingulum | reverse complement strand
TTGGTGAACAATGTACTATTTTCATGTATTTAGTTGAATATACTTTCGATTTTCTTTACGATAAAATCAGTACGTTACAGTGCGCTGAAGAAGAAATTGAAATTCCGAACTCAAAACACATCGAATAACATAGGAGGGTCTTAGACAGATTCATTTCTTTCAATTTAAATCAAGGAAGTTACATCGTTCAACTATCTATATGCTATGAGCTACGAAGCATATTCTTTTTCATAAATATAATATCATTCGCTAAATTTTGTGGATGTGTAACAAAACTGTGCACAGAGTATCCCTGTTGATCCATATATTGAAGCATTTCATCGTAGCTTCCATGAACATGTGTATACTCCACGGACAAAGTCTGGAAAAAAAATGATTGTGCTATAAATGACAAAATATCTTCATCCATTTAGTTAGCCTCACCTTAATATCAATAAGATCAAATGGAATGGTCCTTAAAACTTCCATCTCGTTGCCTTCTACGTCTAAACTAAAGTAATCAACAGTCTTGGCATTGAGAGCGGCAATGTACGAGGCGAATGGAAAGCATTGAACGTCAACATGTTGACCAAAATGCGCCACATCGGGACTATTGGTAACAGCACTATTATCACGATTCTCTGGGCTATGAATCCGACCAACATTGTCTGCCATGAGGAATGGTACCTATAAAAAAAAAGATGCCATTCAGCAGCCGAAATGAAAGTAGATTTCTTATCATTTATTGTCTTTCTTTTCTTTATGATAATATTTTCTAAAAAAATGAATGCATAATGCAATAATAAAAATTTCAGTGATAAATCGTTTATAGAATTATAAAATTCTGCATTTTTTAGCAACGTTTTGAATGACATGATTCAATCAGCAAAAAAAAAAAACTGCGAAATCAGTTGAAAACGACTGATTCGCGAATTTAGAGAGGATATATATTTTTTGACTGAGTCAGGAAATACCGGAATTTTTTTAAAAGTTGTGCCATGAGGACGGCTGCAATAGTTAGATTTCCGAGAAAACTACTAAAAAATTAAACACCATCAACAATAATCGGTATAAAGTGGCAAAGAAGTGCATACCACGATGGGTCTGGGCTGGATACTGAGGCACGTGGGCGACAAGTAAGCTCTTCTATTTCTCTGCAAAAGTTTCGCAAAATTAATTGGATCTGCCTCAATGAGTATGCCGCTCCAGTTGAGAAAACGCTCAAGATATAATGTGTTACTTCTGGTCTCGCCGTCGTACGCCCCACACTCCACGAAGAAACCGTTTCTCTGAAAATGACTCTAACTTTTACACTCATGATAAATATGATATGGCAATATAATACCTTGTTTTTAAAAATTTCTCTTATAGCTCTGGCCTGTCCCATCGATGGATCCTCAACTTCTGGCTCTATCAGTCCAGAGTAATCAGTTTGATTCTCCGCCATCACTAAGATCCATTTGTTCCTTATTGCCTCGATGAGTTTTTTGTCAAACATTGAAATTTTCTGTTGCTCATTGTACCACGATCGCTCCTTGGAATGGTTGTACCAGTTTTTTAAGACTAAAATGAGAAAATTGTGAAAATTAATTATGGATCTTTAGGTTAGAAGGGAGGGGACAGCACGCTCTGGTCAGACAACGTTCAGAGCCTGACTGAACGCCTCCAAATCAAGTTGCAACTTTTTCCGAGTGTGAAATTGCACGTAATAAATATTTTCAAAACATTTATTAAATTTTGTGTTCAAAAAAATATTTCTTCTCGTAGTAAAAATTTTTTTTTTTTTCAATTTTCTGCGGAAAATATCATTAGTAGAGAAAAAAGTTTCACACAAAAGTTATTTTATTTTAAATTATCTACAAAAAATGTTCTTAGGTTTTTTTCATAATAATCAATAGTTTAGCTAGTATTGAGCATGAAAGTGCCTGAGCAAATCATTCGCGCGTTATTTATAAATTTTAAGACCCGCTACAAGCTAAACTAATTGATTTATCAAAAAAAAACTGAAGAAATTTTTTATCGGTAATTAAAAATGGACAAAATTTTATTCGAAACTTTTTCTTCTCTGGAGGATATTTTTCGTGACACATTTGAAAAACAAAAAAAAAAAACATTCAAACGATCGTGGCTAGTTTTTGGTTGTGCTATTATATTATTTTATTTTACCGTATTTATAGATGAAATTGTTCTCGATGGAGTTTTCCTGATTTTTAGAGAGCACTGTCGTCGAGATTTCTGGCTTAACGTTCCAGTGTAGTGCGATAAATACACCGCAAAAACATGTTGCCATTAAAACAATGAAAAACTTGATAAATCTTCCGATATTCATGATTTAATTCCGATTGAACCAGTCAATAAATATCATTACACTATTAATAACTATTTAAATGTGTCCTTAACCTTTGAGTCTGAATTTTAACAGCTGTGAAAAATAATAGCATCAGTGCACACTTCATTTTCACTTGCGCTTGTTCGTGATTTTTTGTTTCGCGAGTTTGAAAAATATTTAAGGATTTTTACACTGCTTATTTCAGTGTGGAACATCCTTTGATGCCTGACGCGATCGCTATTGCAAGAGTACAGTTATACAATGCAGGTTAAATACGCGCTAATTTTAGACCCCGCTCTCACTTGCGTTATTCAATGAAGACTGAGGCAGCCGCAGTTTGGCAGACTTGAGTTAGGTGGAGAGATTGGAATAATCTAGTGTCATAGTGAACATATGGAGTAATAGCACAACCAGCTGGTAGTGTGACGTACAGCTTATACACTAGTTTTGCCGCTGACACAAGGCAGATAGTAAAAACCACTTTATCCTACAATTATTCATAAGGATAAACAGATAAGTAAACCAACCGCTCATATCGACAAATAGTTGATAACATTTCACTGGCTAATATCTTGATAAGGATGCGAGTTGGACAAATTTTATTAATAACCTTTTTTATAGTTAATTAAATTCTCTACAAAAAACGTCTCTTAAGAAAAATCTCTAACTTGATTAGTTTTTAAGATATTTTCATTTATAACCGCAAAATTTTTTTTTCATAATTTGAAAAAGCTGAATATTCTAGAACATTTTACTAGCTAATATCTCGATAACGGCGCGAGTTAGATAAATTTAGTTAATAACCTTTTTTGTAGTTGATTCAATTTTCTACAAAAAAGGTTTCTTAAGAAAAATCTCTAGTTTCATTAGTATCGAAGATATTTTGATTTATAACTGCAAAATTTTTTTTATACACTCCTGAGAGTAAAAAAACAAATTAAATTTCTAAAATGGCTGGGCTAATTAGTTGACAAACATTTATTGAATTGAAATACCTTGTTAAAATATTGCCTAATATTGCTAAAATGATAATTATATTAATAAGTAGTAATAAATAGGTCACGATAAGATCTATTTACAATTATCTATTCATACCAATTTATCGGGCCAGGTGTATACCAAGTTAAATATCTCTATTACACGTGACATAAAATAATTTCTCGGTATAATACTGTTTTTTCCCTTTAACTTAGAGAATAAAAAATCAATTGACCGCGAAAAAAACCAGAGATAAGATATAACAATGACTAATCGTTCCTGAATCTACAACTAAAAAGTATGATAAAGTATCTTGAGAATAAATATTGTTACATTTAATTATTTACAATAAATCCAAGAAAAATTTTCCTATCCAACTATTGCTGAATTTCCTTCCATGCACAAACTGCTCGTTGGCTGTCGGGGGCCTTAGCAAAAGGCCTTGTGCCGTCCGGCATAACATATTGGTTTACCTGATAATCCAACAAGGCCTCATAACCATAAACATCCATATCCAGTTGCTAAAAATCACATAATCACGAATAAAAAAAAAATTAATTACTATTTCAATGAAGCATAAAGCTTACCTGTGTCAATGGACTTGTGTTGGTCGTAAAAATTCCAACGAAATTTCGTTCTCTCGCAAAATTCAAACACTCCTCTTCCATTTTATTCATAATAATGACATTTTCCGCAGGTGTCAAGTCCGGATTAGTTGCCATCATGTAGCAGTGCAGAATTTTTCCCTTGCCCTGTGGTAATTTCGTTTCTCGAATTGGTCGCTCAAGGTACTCGAGAAACTCGAATACAATGGCAAGTTTGGAGGTGACAGTGCACTCGGGTTCGTCGAATGCATCGAAACTCAGGCAAACACCGAGAATAACGTGATTGTCAGTGGCCGAACGCAAAACGAAGCTCATTGCCTTCTCGACAATTGCGAGCCACAGCACATCCATCAGATCGTAGTAGTCACTGCGCTTGATGTCTGGCGCCAACCAACGCTCCAAGTCTGCTTTCAAGTAGAAACTCTCTGTGATGAGGCTTTAATACACATTGTCAGGGTTTAATACCATCGAGAAAATTGTGAAAAAGTATGTCAAGACGTATATATACAAGTGAACTTACTGTGTAACCGCCTCCCGGTGGGAATTATTTACAGTTTCCACAATAAATTTACCATCATTATTGTCTGTTTGAAGATTCTCCGAGCAGCGAGTCATTCTACAGAGAATTTCTATCATACTCTTGGCCGTGAGAAAATCCGTGATACCAATGTGATATCCCTGCTCCTTCAATTTCGTCACCGTGTAAATAGAATTGAGTGAATTGCCGCCTAAATCGTAAAAATTCGCTTTTCCATCCACTGTAAAGCGTCCACTACGTCCAATAACACTTGCCACTGTTGGAAACAACACTTTAGCCTTTTCCAATTGATCATCATCGAGTGCAGTGTAATCGCAGTTGACTGTTTGCTCAGGATGACCATTTAAATTCGACGTTTCATACATTTTTAGCAGTGTTTGTCGATCGGTTTTACCGTTTATCAGTCGGGGAATGCTATCGATTATTATCACCTGTGGAATCATGTATTTCGGCAATTGAGATCGAAGATAGTTTTCAATCTGTAGTCCAGAAATTGTCGCTCCATTTTTAATTGTTAAAAACGATACTAAAGCCTAAAAAATCATTGAAATATTTCAATTTAATATTGTATATTGTTTTTTAAAGGTTTAAAAAAAAAATTAATTTCTATTACCTGAGACATTTCTCCAGGCTTGTAGCACAAAACTACCGCCTCGTCAACGGCTGGAGCTGTTGCAACGGATCGTTCAACTTCCGCAAGATCAACTCGATGTCCTCGAACTTTAATCTGCGAATCTTTACGGCCTTCATAAATAATTGTACCTTTAGTAATCCGTGCATAATCGCCTGTTCGATAAACCGTTGAATATTCTGGAAGTTAAAAAAAAATAATATGTTTAATATATTTATCAGATACTAATTGCCGCAAGTGAATTAATGCATTTGCGATAGACACGACGGGTAATTCGCATGATTATTTTGAGATGAGGAGGGGAATGCATGAGCACGAAGGCTATAACGTTGACAGAGGTCGGGGAGAGATGGCTGAACGTTGCGCGCACAAACTCTGTGGTGAAATACTCTACGTAATTGAAAATGAACAATGATGGCTCAATCGACCATTGGAATCCCGTTTTATCCATAAGTATCTTGAAGCATCGTAAATCTTTTAATTACATTTTATTTTTATATAATTATATTACGATTTTCACAAGAACTAAGACTGTTAAAATATGCAAGACAACAGTAATTAATTATTCATGTGCAAGGGGGAAAAAAATGAACCGTTGAAATTGTGTAACGGAAAGATATCCTTGATTTAATTTATATGTAATTGTTATACTTTACTTGGATCAATTTCATGCGGATTGTCGACAAATCGATGAGGATCTCTTCCCCTTATGTATCCACTAGCTAAATTCCTCCCGGCGACAATTAATTCTCCTATTTCTCCCTGAGATACCAAGTGTAAATCCTCATTAACTAGGTACACTATGCAATTGTCTAGAGGTTGTCCTGTGAAATATCGCCATTTTGAGTAGAAAATTTCATTTTATTATAGATGAAAGTTCTTACCAATTGGAATTTTTTCCATATTTTCAAGTTGTTGAGGATTGTTTAGCAGACAGTAGGTCACATCACCCATAACTTCAGTGCTGCCATAAAAATTCGCTAGAATGTGACCAAATTTGTGAAAAATTGCAAAAAATTCTTTAGCCAACGTGACAGACAGAGTTTCCCCCGAGCAAATCCACAGTCTCAATAATCGCAGCGAATTGTCATTATCCTTGAAGAAGAAATCAATTACCAATTATCTCAAACATTCCATAAATACTAACTCACTCGAAGATTCAGGTACATCAAAATCGATTGAAGAAGTGACGGAACGACAACCAATCTTTGAATCTGTAAAAATAAAATCAAATATGCATCAAGCAGACGAAGGTCAGTAAAAAAAAAAAATGTCTGTTGAATTTTTCATTCCAATTATAGTAACCTGATATCCCCTAGATGGCGAGAAATACAATAAATCGATATACTGACCTTGTGCTTCTCGAGGGTATCGAGAAACTTGGCCGGATCCTTGGTGACGTGCTTGGGAACGATGACAAGGGTCCTTCTGCGCAGCAGTGCTGCCCAAATTTCCGGCACGCTGTCAACAAACGTGAGAGCTGTCTTAAAAACGCTTTTCTCCTCGTCATCGCGATAAGGCAGCGTCTGCCACTGCCATTGCAGGCGGTTAATCACAGTGGCGTGAGGTAGCTGAACGCCTTTTGGGACCCCAGTGCTTCCGGAAGTGTACAGAACAATAGCCAATTGCTCGGGATCATTTTGCAGACAGAGAGCTTCACTGGACTGACTTTGAGACTGTTGCTGCAGCTGATTGTAAGTCGCTACGGGCGTTCTCTCGTAAATACTCTTGTCACCTGCAAGGACAAATACCCAATTATTACCTACCAAGTGTCTAACTATAAAAAACAACAGAGATCACTTGATAATAATTGATAGCGTGAGATATTTAACAGATATTATTATAAAATGTGTTGTTGCAGGCGTGTAAATAGGATGCATAATCAAAGCTGCCTAGTTATACTCTAGTTATACCGTGGTACATTGTATAAATAAATTCCTTGAGAGGTAATTACTCCGTTGCCAATTAGAAGGATAATTGATTTGGCGATGAAGGGTGGAGACTTGACGAGTCCTTGACTAAGTCATAAAATTAAGTGTATAGGAAGTAGCTTATATTGGCCTTTTTCCCAACAAATATCTCACGGCCGTCCTGAGTGATCTACATGCCAATGCTACCGAGGCTTTTCCACGTCATTAATTTACACTCTCAACAATGTACGAGTTTTTTTTATACTTCTTAGAGAATCAATTAAAATTCTCAAGCAACTTGTAAAACATTCTAGCTATTCATCAAGGCTGAAAAATTTAACTCTTGCCTTCATCGATGATGACCAGAAGCGGCTGCGACTCCTCCAAAATGTGCTTCACTCGCTGAGGCGGGAACTCGACATCCAGGGGCAGATAGGCCATGCCAGACTTCAAGATTGACAGCAGTACGATGGGTAAACGGTGCGTTGGCTTCATGGAAACTGCGATGATCGAGGGTGAGTCTTTGCGCATTTCACAGCAGCTTCTCAGAGTTCGTGATATTTTATTTGTTGTACGTTCCAGGTCTTCATAACTCACAGAATATTCTTCTCCACTGTCATCTGTATGTACAATTGGAAATATTTTATGGAACAGTTAGTTAGTGAGAGTTTAGATTATTTACCTTCGTAAAGTAGAGCAATTTGTTTGGGACAGGTTGACTGGATACTTTGAAATATCTTGTGTATCATTGTTGCTTCTGTGTCCTGGCAGACATTTTTACCTTTTAAAATCGATGGTTTTCGGAGTGATCCCATCTAGGTAGAAAAATATACAATTTATCTGTTGCAGTAGACACACACTTTCAGAGTCATGTAAAACCGGTTTCTTTTTTATTCGGCTTATTATTGCGTTTTATTTGTAGAGTTTCGGAGACGCAGACTAAATCACCTTGGTTATTATTTGTGAAATTGGATAAAAAGGTCACGCGAAAAAACGAACGTCTAGAATTAAAATATTAAATTTGTGCAGAAATTTCTTTTTTTTTTTAACCGATTTTTCTAGTATTTATACAAAGTTTCTGGTAGGGAAAAAAAAATTTAACTTATAATAACAGTAATAAAAGAACAGTTTCAAAAGAAAGTTTTGTAACACATTGTGAAATATTCAACTGATGTAATATATTACCATAGGTCTTGCGTTGTCGGCAAGATAACCATCGATTAAAACGTGAAAGAAATACATCAAGAACCGCTACATAAATGTAGATTACAGCGGAAGTAATTATAGATGTAATTTGATTGATATATCACAATATCACTAATACAAATGAGTTTGTTGACCCAAATTCTAAGATGACGGTAAAAATTTTAAATAACTCTTTTAATATTGCAAAATCCAGCTAGGTGTTGTAATTGACCAGCGATAATGCTCACATTAGACACGTGTGCTGCCTGCATGCAAAAAAAAAACATCCTTTATTGAAATAAGTTATCTCAATTTTTTCTAGTTTATGCGGGTTCTAATTGATATCGTGTAAAAAATGACACATGTCACTGCATTTCAAGTTTTTAACCATAAATAATTATTGATAAACGTGTAACTATTACAATGTCAACTTGACGATTATCATGATTTGAATAAACTTCATATATTTCAAGATTAATTAAGATTAAATAAATTATCGATATTAATGGTAAAGAAAATTTAAACATGAAAAATTAATTATTACCTTTGTATTTCAATTTTTTTTTTTTTTTTTTTGTGTATTTATTTGTTTGTTTGCACTGAAACACCTCACGATTTTTTATGCTTCACAGATTCACCCAGATTTTAATGACGATTTAGTTGTAAAATATTGTTATGTTAAAATTTTCAATGTCCCGGCAGCACTGTGAGCGAGCGTCTGTTGCTTACGCAGTGGCACTTTTGCTTTTATATGCAAACCCACTGTCAGAACCCTCTCCAGATTGCCCTTGTTTGTCGTTGCCATTACCCACTGTTCCTTATAAATCTACTTATTCTTACAGACTATTTTTTTTAATTATGAAAAATTGGTCAATTAATTTTGGTGATTTTTTAGTTTTAGTCAACTGCTGTTGATTGATTGATCAACAATGAGGAAGAAATATAGTTGGGAAATAAATTATTAAACTATTTGTTACAAAAAATCGTATTTATCTGTGATGCGTGATTTTTTTTTTGTGATTCTTTGAATAGTTGAGGTAGTACTCACAATTTGTCAAAGTTTGTCTGCCAATCGTCGAGAACATTCAACAGCGTTGACCGAAGTGTATACTGCTGACTATCACAGTTGACCTGGCTGTCCCTTTGCTGCTGTAAATATTCAGGTTCTACAACCCCTATGTAATTTAAATAAATAGTAAGCAGTAATTTAAATGAAATTTATGATCATAATATTTGCCAATTGATTGTATCGTTAATTAATTCTGCACTGGTAATTATCTCATAAAACCACAGAAAATATTACATATATTTTTCTTTCAGTTGAGTAAGCGCCTACGGTGGAATTAGCGATATGTAAATATTACTCGATTTCTCAAACTTGCAAGCGGAAAATCCAGCTTGGAGATCCCTCTTTTAAAGGAGGAAGAGTATACCTAGAAGCAGATCTGACCAGTCATCTCGCTCTCATGAAAGAAGAAAAAATTAATTTTTTTGCATAAATAAAATTTTTATGCACCTGGAATATAATGCAATCTATTAAAAAAAAAATCAATTTATTATTTTTTTTTCAACATTTATTATGAATTTTAATCATGGAGATAGTTTTTCTATCGGTCTAGGGCTTACGTAAGCCAAAATTACTGATTGACAGTGATGATTGGTTCAAATGATGAGAACAATAGTGTTTGATGTGATTGGTTATACAGTCAGGAGTGCTGGTAACCCCGTTTACGTTCCTTAATCCGTCACATCCGTGGTAAATTTATAGTCACCGGAAGCCATTCATAACTCTAACATACAAAAATAGCAATAATAATAAATATTTTGCATAATAAAATCATTATAACTAATTCTATATACTTTTTATAACTATACACTATGAATTAATTGAGTGGTGTTTTATGTAGAGCTGCATATTAATTATACATCAATATTTATTACAAATTAAAAAAAAAAAGTCTAGATATCAATGTATTTTAAAAATGTAGAAACTTGTTGGCAAGATTTTCTTCAAGTTGTGTGGCCTTAAGAAAATACAATGACGTGATTGATTATTACACCATTGAATTAAATATATCTATATAATTGCTTCACATTTTATATTTATTTATTATATTTATTTATATATATTTATATATATTTATATATATTTATTTATTATTTATTTTATTAAAATGAAAATATAGTTCTCTATTGATGTTTCTATGGCGATAATTCAAGTAGCGTTGTAAGAGGTGATTTAATTTTATTGCCTCAAATTGTGCAGGAATTTATTAATTTACAAGAGCTGTTGATTGTTATTAATTTTTTTTTTTATTTCTATACACTTTTTTTCGATTAAAATGTATCCAACTAACATTCTAATTTTCTACGTTTTTAATATTAATTGAATATTAATTTTTGATTTAATTTAATCCTATTATTTGACGAAAAAAAAAAAAATTTTTTTACAAAGAGAATTATTAATTTGTTAGCATAAGCTTGGAGTTCTTATGTGTGTATTAACTAATTGAACACTGCAGAATAGTGATGTTGTTCTTTTTAGTTTCTTAAATAGTTAAGATATCCAAACAGTTCCTCTGTGTGAGCTTGAAGACGCGCTCAGAACTTAATCCGACGCGTATCTTCTTCTCCAGCTTGCGGTAAATTTTTATCTGACCTATATTTTTATCAATATTCACTTTATATCACTTTTTTATCTCCACCCAGCTAAATCATAAAATCCAAAAAATTATTTTAAATTCCAAAATATAAAGAAAAAAAAAATCGAAGAATCTTGTGTGTTTTCGCCTGATTATTTTATTATTTTTATTTAACATTTATTTTATTTACTAGTTGATATATGTTTTTTTTTTATATTTATGAATTAAAATGTGACAATTTTTATAAAATTGTCATTAATAATGGAAAATCAATGGAGATTTTATAGTTTTAATAGCTAAAAATGTAATGGAAGGTATTGACTAAGCTGAAATCCTATGACTAGAGCTAAAAACTAATAGATTTACACACTCTTGTCAGAGATATTGCTTCGATTGCTATCCCTCCTCTCGCAGTGATGGTTTCGCGGTGGGCGCTGAGGCGTTTCAAGCTCCGTCTGTGAGTCCTGGATGCTTGAAACTCGCCGAAGGCTAAAATCACGTTGTATACGTCGTCCACCTTTATTCTTCGACGTCTTTGGCTCACGGATATTAACAATGACGACATAGACTGCAAATATACCCACTGTAAACATCACCACGCCAATTCCACCGACTATAGCGATCTGAAAATAATTTATTTTTTATTTTTATCTATTTAAATAACGGAAAAAATCGATGAAAGACCGAAAAAATCACCATTGTCCACCATTCCTCGTCATTCACATCTGCAAACAGGACTCTCGTAACGTCATGTTTACCTTTGGGATCCTTAGAAATTGTTGAACAATCTGACAATGGATCTTTAACCGTTGATATGAGCTCGCGAAATGATTCTGGTACAGTTTCACTGGTTATTTCATCATTTTCCAGGTCTTGATTGATCCAATGAAGAGTTGAAACTGTGTCCTTCACACTGATTTCACCAATTTTTTCTAAATTCGCGTCAGAATGTTTCAAAAGTAGTTGCAGCTTCCTCGAGGGCACTGATGCTGAAGGCTTTGCATCATTGTGCATTGCCAGAGTATTGGCAATAATGGTGTTCCACTCACTGGGCATTGCGTCAGTCGAGCACTCGTGTTTTGCACTTGAAAACATATTTTTATAAGTTAAAAAAAAAAAAATTTTTTTTCTCTAAGTACTTTTTTTTCTTAACTTACCACAGGTTTTCCAAGGATTTGGTAAAAATTCCTACTGCATTCTCAAGCCATCTTACTTCTGACAACTCGATGGCATTGTGTTTGTTTTGTTTTTGCTCTTCAGACCACCATTTAGAATTTTCTACACGCTCTGACAGGTTTGGAAAATCATTTCTGCAATAATTAAAAAAAGATTAAAAAAAAAATATTCACGGTAAACTAATTTTTTTTTTTCCCAACCATATTTGTATAGATAATTTTTTTTAATTTTAATTTATTCAAAAAGTTCATCCTTGTACTTTTTTATATAATATTTTAATACATAAAAAAAAAAAAATAAAAAAAAACCTGCATGAAAAACTATTTTGCAGTTTTAAATCAAAATATCTTCTAAACTATTGAAGATATGAATTTTTTTTAAGATATATTTTTTGTTGAAAATTTTATTATCTAAAAAAAAAAGATTCTTAGCAAAATTTATTTAACTCACATTGTTATTAAGATATTAGCAAACAAAAAAAGTCTAAAATTTTTGACAACACGCCTTTTTGATATTAAGTTTACACGACTATAATCATTCTAATCAATAAATTGTTTATTACGAAATGTCCTTTCACTGCAGTGTAATATAAAAAATTGAGATAAACACAATACCAATGCCCATATCAGAAATGCTAATTGATTACAAATATGTAGCAATACCGGTTTAAATAATTGCATGATACATAATAAAATACAATATTAATGTAATCAAATACCTGGTGTCTTGTAGAAGAAGAATAGGACTGTGTGAGTCAATATTTTTCAAGTAATCCTCCAAATAACCCAAGCTAACAAGCAAAATAGTGGCATTAGTCTGTAAAAAAAATTCAGCCTCAGGTCTGCCAATGTGTACAACTCTGGAGGTGATGGAATCGGCCTCCTGGTCGTGAATCATAACACACAGACCCCTGGTGACAGCTGCCATTATGAACTTTTTTGCAATGAGCAGACTGTCTTCCTGGCCGGAATCGTGTCTAGGAGCGACAAGGGTAAAGGACTTCCATCTCAGGGCGTCGATAACTTCCAGAATCCCTGCGACCATGTAGAATATCGATTCCTTCTCCAGGAAATGCAAATATGCTGACGGGGGCAATCCACTGTGATGAACAATATGCGGGATATTCAGGATTGATGTTATCTTCTGGACTACATCGATATTACTCGAGGATTCAGGACCTATAATTCCTTTAAAAAACAAAGAAACATTTTTCATCAAAATTAATTTATTTACACCGACTTATCCATCGAGCAATAAATCAATTTTAACTAAGAGTCATTTTTAAAAAGTCAATTAATAAAGATTCAATTTTATTCAGTACCTAGATAGTGTGGAGCATGAAGGCAATTGAGATCGGCCGCCATCAAAGCTTTTATTGCCGCTTTTATCGTGCCATCGATGGTGTCACATGTATCCATTATCGAGAGGTCTAAAAAAAAATGTGAGAAAAAAAAACAACAGGATAAAAAACAACGAAACACATCAGGTAGTTACCAATTTTTAAATCATCAGTGCGTTGATTGTACGAATCCACTATGAGCTGAGCAGCCTCATAGGTCATGACACCCCTGTGCGAGATGACTTCACACGCCGGATCATCGTGAATACTCGTGAGCAATGACAATTGCGGATTTTTCCGACATTCACTGGTACCTCCGCCACACGTACATGCCGCCAAAATTCCCAAAAACAACAGCCATTTGTGTGATGGCACGTAAAACATAATGGAAAATTGTGTGTGTTTTCACAGTTGGTGAGAAATTCTTTTGAAAGGCACCAACGTTATTCAATGTTGCGAGCTTTATAGCGAAGCCTCTCCGATAGTTGCAGCGCTTTTTAAGGCTTCATTACATAGTTATATAGAGCTTATATAGCTTATTAGTCTGTAATTTTTCAAGCTCATTCCTTACATAATATCTAACAACTTGTATAAGCATGACAAATATTTTTTAACTCAATAAAAAAAAAAAAGTAAAAAACATTTTTCTCAAGAATGTATCAATAAATAAGTAAAATTTTGATATTTCTAAGCAATATTTATTTAATTTACAACAATAAAATTCGGTTAATATGTATTTAAATTAATTTAAATAACATCAGGGCAAAGATTGATTAAACGAAAACAACAGAAGCTGCACCGGGGAGTGAGAGTGAATTCAAGTTAAGCCGTATACCAGCAAGAATTCCTGACCCCACACTGGCAACATAAACGGACATTCTCTCAGGAACATTCATCCATGCTGCCGCATCAACATTCACCGGACTATTCGAGAAATTGATGAGTAAAACAACGGGATTCTCTCCCCGAAGCTTGCGAACAACTCCTAGCACATGATCACCAACTAAAATCACTTGAACAGTTCCATTTTTCAGAGCAGGACGTGACTTGAGAGCTACGAGCTTCTTAAAAACCGAATAGTGCGATGAACTGGACAATTTTTGAATGGCCAAGTTGAGTGTTTTATAGTTGGGATGAACTGGCAGCCAGGTTTTGTTGCCCGTCGTGAATCCCGCCTGTGCCGCGCTGTTCCACTGGAAAGGCGTTCGTTCTGGGTCGCGACTGAAGAGGTGGTAGCGATCGGGTCCAGCGTTGCACCCAGCAGGATCAACAGTCATGTTGTAAGACAGCTGCAGATCCTCCATGCCGATTTCATCACCATTGTAGATGATTCCTATGCCCGGCAAGATTGCGGCAAGCATGGACAGCTGATCTCCGCGCTTAACCCCGAGTCTCGAGGCCACCCGGTGGTTATCATGATTGCCCACGACCCAGTTAGCCACGTAATTTCCGCTGGGTATATTATTGAGCCACTGATCTATGGCCCGTTTAAAGTCCACGTGCTTGGACGTATTGGTCAGACTGGATATAAACATAAAATTCATCGGCGCATTGGATCCGTACAAATAGTACTTCATCGTCAAGTTGAGCGAGGTGTACGCTTCGGTAAGTAGGATTTTCTTCGTGCCTCCACGGGCGTCCAAAAGCTGCCGCCAAGATTTGATTATGTCGTACAGCTCTGGCTGATCCTTTGTGTAAATATGTTGCAGGGTGTCTGGATCAGTTGCTGGCAATCCAGTGTTGGGTATCACAGGTTCATCCAGAAATCTGGCATCTTCGATTATATGCGGCACAGCATCAACTCGGAAGCCGTCGACTCCCCGATCCAGCCAGAACGTCAGAGCATTCTTCATCTCCTGTTGCAGCGCGAGATTTCGGTAGTTCAGGTCGGGCTGGGCCACGGCGAACTGGTGATAATAGTACTGACCACGCTGAGCGTTCCACTCCCACGCTGATCCCTGGAAAATACTTAGCCAGTTGTTGGGCGGGCGTCTAGTGCCATTGACCATTTTTGCGTCCTTCCAGATGTAGTACTCGTCGTAGGGTTTGATTCTCTGGATGCTCTTGAGAAACCACGGATGCTTGTCTGAGCTGTGGTTAGGCACAAAGTCGAGGAGAACTTTGAGGCCGAGTTTCTTCGCTTTTTCCGTGAGTTTCGCAAAGTCACTGAGGGTTCCGAAGATCGGATCGACGTTGGTGAAGTTGGCAATGTCGTAGCCAAAGTCGGCCATCGGACTGACGTACATTGGAGATATCCAGAGTGCACTAACGCCAATGTCTGCTAGGTGATCCAGTTTCTCCGTGATTCCATTCAAGTCGCCAACTCCATCACCATTACTGTCTTTGAAACTACGGGGGTAGATTTGATAGATGAATGTATCGCGCCACCACTCGGTGCTGTTTGTCGTCTGCCCGAGGGCATTTTCTAGGGTTAGAAGCACGCACAGAAAGAATAGGTGACGATTCATCGTTGACAACTGACTGCTTGTTGGATATGAGTGCGGTTTATATAACTGCGTTTAATCGCCACCGTGTGAAAAAAGACTGAGAAAACAAAAATAATTATATAAACACTTGACTGATGAAAGATTTTAATCGGTAAACTGATTAAAAAGTTATCAGGACGTGAATTGAATCATATATTGCAGTCAATAAATACTTGAACAGTATGTATTATCCTCGCAATGGTAAACAACTTTAGTACCTACTCTTCGGATGCAACGCTAGTCTTCCATGAAATCGATGCTAAGCTGGGAATACCATGAGATTATAAATTCTAAGTATTGTATATCAAGTTATCCAGCTAAAAGCATAAAATTTATTTTTTTTATATTGTTAAAATTAAGAGAAAATTACACAAATTTCATGTTTTAACGTGAAAAAAAAAAGTTTTTTTTTTATTATTTTTTTAGTGTCTTATTATGGATGATTGACATGCTATGTAAAATTACTAAACTTGAAAGAAAAAATTACAAAAACTCACGTTTTGACAAGGGAAAAAATTTTTTTTTTAATTTTTAAAATTTTTTGTTATATAGGGCTGACATGTTGTGTCAAATTAACGAACTGAAAGTATGAAATGTTTTTTGAAAGTCGTCGAAATTGAGAAAAAAATGATAAAAATTCATATTTTGACTTGGAATAAAAATTAAACAAATTTTTTTTTTAGTATTTTTTTAGTGTTTTGTTGGCAAAAACGTATATTTAATTGTTATTACACAATAAAAAGAGGATGTTGATGTTGTTTTAGTGACATAGTGTCGTTGATTGTGTATATCTTTCTTAATGATAATTTTTTTAATCAATCAAAGTGTCTTCTATCACATTCCTAGCACTTGACAATGCAACTCATATACAATCAGAGATGTGATTAGTATTTTTGTATTCTTTTTTGACATGAGATTGGATATATATAGTGACAAAATTGAGTCGTTCAATGACGCGATTTATTTGACGGTATTTCAGGGAAAAAAAATTTGACCCCGGGAATTTTTTCAAGCGTTTCGAAAGTACTCAATATTCACGAATTCTTGAAATCTATAAATATAAGCCACACATCGATCCACTGAAGTGCACGTCGCAGTGCACAATCCATTCGTTGGACGCGTGTCACTATATACGCGTAATATTTAAACGCGCAAACTCTCACCAACCCTCTTTATTTCTTCCCTCTATATATACTCGTAAAAAAAAAATTCATGGAAAAATAAAAATTAAATTTTAATTCTTCACAAATTTACTGCAAATAATAAATTATTATAAACACGTAAAACAAATATTATCACAAAATCACCTACAGGTAAAAAATATCACCTTTATCTCCATATACATAATAAAATATAAAACAGTAACTTTCTATAAGATAAAATTTTTTATTATCTCAAATTCCAGAATTATTTAAAATATAATACTTTATCTGATAAACATATAACAATAAAAAACCAGAAGATCTCTAAAAAATTATTATATTAAAAGTGTCAAATTTATATTTAAGTATATCAAGTGAAAAACGCACGAAAAAAAAAAAAATCAAGTAGGTCAATATATTTATATTCGAAAAAACAATACTCTAAAAAATATTATATATGTACATATAATAAATAGTAATTAATTTATTTAATAAACGATATAATCATATTTTTATTCTCTAATTACTCTTTTTTTTTTTTTTTTGGCAGGAATCACATTTGACGTATCATTATATTTTGCCATTAACATTTGACAGTCAATTTTCATTGCCACAATGATAATTAATTGCTGAAACGACTATTGCTTATTAATACGATGGACTTTGGCCAACAGAAAAAAAATCTTTCAATAAATTTATATCATCTACATATCTAATATTATAACTATATTAAATATACATATATATAAAAAGCAAAAAAATTTTTTACCTAAATATTGTTTCTTCTCTTTTTTTCCTCTATATATAGTATTCAACAGAAAAATTATAGAGAAGTAAATGTAGTATATACGAGGCTCTATAAAAAATCAGTCTCAACAAACAGGAGATATATAAAAATTGCGACACTGTCAGCATCATCACTCTGGTTGACTGAATAATTTATCGAATACTCCTAAAACACTAAGAAACTAATCAACATCGAGAATAACATCTAAACTCGAATATCAATGTATCACTTATGATATTCTATTGCACACAAATAATTTATCATAGGAATAATCCATCGTATTAATGGTTATATCCTAACTGCCTAAGTTTTTACGAATCAGTAAAAAACTTTGCGTACAAGTTGGTATGTTTGATCACCTGTACATCAATAATCGACTGATGTTGAGACGTGCAAAATTGATGCTACGAGCTGAGAATAGTACTACCAATGTTGCTGATGAAACTTGGACATGGATTCTCCAGTCGATCGGCATTCTGCAGCGAGAAATGTCGATAAGACATGTACTCGGGTGGATTGGAGGCAAGCGGCTGTTCTCGCTTGATTGCTGCGCGTTGTTTCTTTACCTTTAGATAACCTAGAATAGACACGAGAACAATAAATACTACTAGGCCCATACAGCTGCCTACGATCAGTCCTAATCTTCTTGTCAGAATGCTCGCCAATCCTCCGCGATCAGATGGCGTCTCATCATCTCCCAACACGGAAACTTGAGCATCCAGTGTCCGTACTTCTGTGCACCTACTCATCGGAGTATTGATCATAGCCACAGCGGACTTTTCAACAACTTGATCATAAACTGACGTATTCCACGTGGGAAAATCCTCGCCAGTGGGGCCCCAACTGCCCAGACCAACCACGCAAATTACGTATCGTGTATCTGGAGTTAATTTCGAGAGCTTTAACGATCGCGCCTTCGGATCCAGCAGTTTACTCCGTATCTAAGAGGAAGTAAAACATTGAAAAAATATTTCAACGCTGTCTGGGGCTTTTATATTGAAATAATACCTCGTTCACGTTGTTCAATGCATGATAAGCCACTTGGTATCCATGGAGACCCGAGTGATTGCGACTTTGCCACGAAACAAATACCGAGAATGGCTGGATATCTTGAATTGCAAGCTTGAGCACGAGCGGAGCTGAGCAAAAGGCGTGAGGATCTAAATCGAGGAAGACTAGACCTCGAAGCTCAGGTGGCTGCTCACATCTCAACAGCCCGGCTTCAACGTCATCTACACTGCCTTCTCTGCCGCTACTACTCACTCGTACTAGCTTTTGATGGTCACGCAGCCATTCCCAAAGCTCCTGAGACTCACAACCGCAGTGCAATGGATTTTCTGTAGAGGAAAAAAAATACTAGAGACTCACTATTGCTCAATGGCAGTTTGAAACATTTTTTTTTTTTTTTTTCAATTATACGCCCAACAGGAATAAAAGGTCAATCAATAAAGGAGTATATTTGTGTATGCTTACCTTCGGCGCGAAGACTTCGAATTTGAGTTTCCAATGGTCGAAATGCATTTAATGGTAAATTTTCCAAGTAATTCCGGCTCAAGTCCAACAATCGGAGCTTTTTCAACGGACGAAATGCCTCACTCGATACAGTATTGATCCAATTTCCGTATAAATGAAGTTCAACGAGACTTACAAGATTTTTAAATGTCATTTTACCAACGGTGCCAATTTGGTTGTATGATAAATCAAGTATTTGCAGTGATTTAAGATCACTAGGAAATTCTTCAAGTTCCTTCAATAGATTGTGTGTGAAATTGAGGATTTTCAATAGTTCCATACCTTGCAGACGTTCCTTTGGTAATATTTCCACACTGTTTGTACCGAGATCCAGTGTCAAAAGATTTAGTAGGTTCTTAAAGGCACCAGGTGATATACGTTGAATGCAATTTTGTGCCAGATAAAGATGTAATAATGCTGGAAACGCCTCGAATTCTTGTGACGTTACGATAGTCAAATTGGTCTTAGATATATGAATTTCTTGCAAAATTGGATACTTTACTTGCGTCAATTCGTGAATTTTATCCAATGGATTTCCGTCTAAATTCAGCCAAATTAAAGCACCAAGATTGCCGCCAGACAGTGAAACTGCTGGTATTTGTTTAAAGTTATTTTCCGACAGATCTAGTCGTTGCAGCATTGACGATCCGGCAAAAAAATTCCCAGGTAAATCTTTCAAACGATTGTGACTCAAGTCCACTGTTAATAGCTGTGAAAAGTTGGCTATTTCAAAGCCTGACACTGAGTCAATTTGATTGTTATTAATATAGAGTTCACGTAAAAAATTCAGGCTTGCTAAATTTGACAGATCCATGCTAGCAATGGAATTGTGACCGAGTGAGAGAATTTCTAGTTTCGTAGTAAATGTTAGAGCTGAGTAGGGAATATCCTCGAAACAATTGTGATCAAGTTTGAGTTCTATGAGATCGTGTGTCCTCTTGAAAATTCCCGATGCCAAGTTGCACAATTGATTTTTCATCAAGTGCAAACGCACGAGATTTGGATTATTGTCGAATGACATTTCACTCAATTGAATCAACTGAACATCATCCATAATTAGTTCCTGTAGTCCATGTAGACCATTGAAACTTTTGTCATTGATTAGACTAAAATTGTTGGAAGATGCAATGAGACTTAGTAAACTTGGTATGTTTAATTTTACTAGTTCTGATGCTGTAAGATTATTACTCTGTAAATTTAGATCATTTAAGTTTTCCAAGGCATTAAATGAGTTGTCCTCAAAACTAAATATTGAACAATTTCTCAAATTTAAACTTCTAACTGATGGTAAATCCTGTTGAAACATATTCTCACGCACAACTGTAAGATTATTATTTGCCAAATCGAGAATTCGAAGTTTTTTCAGACTAGTGAAAGCATAAGGCTCCAAATACTGCAATCCATTGTCTTGTAGATAAAGTTCCTCAAGTTCGCTTAACTCGGCAAAAGTTTTCGCGCTTATTCGAATGAGTCTATTCATACTAAGTTCAAGAAACTTGAGTGCTTGCATTGCTTGAAATGTAGCATCTTCAATTTTGGATATAGAATTATTGGTAAGGTAGAGACGTTCAACTAGCATAAGGTCATGAAAGAAAAGCGCTTCAAGATGAGTTAGTTTATTGTGGCTTAACCACATAATCCGCACTGATGCTTTCTCAAGTAATGAGGCTTTATGCACCCGAGAAAGTGCTTTATTATCAACTTGAATAGAATGAAGAGATCTGTTAACACTGGATGACTCGAATAGAGACATTTGAAAAGCATCTCTTAAATTTGTCAGTTGGTTTCCCTGTAGATTAAGATTTTGCAGTGAATCTAAACTTGAAAAAGCACCTGATTCAATGCTCACAATATCATTATTCTGTAAATACAAATCAATCAACTTTGGTAAATGAAGAAAAACTCCATTTTTCACATGTGTCAAATGATTATCATGTAGTCGAAGTTCACGCAATTGATTAACCTGGTTAAAACTGCCTGGATACAGTTCGTAAATTTTATTTCCATCCAACGAAAGAGATGACAAATTGTAGCAGGGATGTAAAAAATCCTTGGGCATATTTTCAATGTAGTTATTACTCAGATGCAGTTGGGTCAATCGATTTAAAGTAGATAGTGCATTAGAATCTATTCTTCTTATTGCATTTTGCTGAAGATAAATTACAGCTAGATTAATACTTCCAATAAATGCATCTGCTGGAATCTCAAAAATTTTATTTTCCGTCAAATAAAGTTCATATAATTCAGGAAGATTGGAAAAAACTTGGCTAATATAATGAATATGATTGTGGCTCAATTCAATAGTGCGCAAACGTTCATTTGACTTGAAAGTCATTGCGTCCAAGAAGACTATTTTGTTGTGACTCAGGTCAATGGATTCAAGATCTCTCAGTGACTCAAATGCATTCATATGAATGGTTTCTATTGAATTGTAGTAGAGTGACAGAGTGTGAAGTACTGAGCAAGGCCTGAAACAATCTTCTGTAAGCTCATTAAAATTATTACTGCTCAGGTCAAGCATGAGTAATCCCGAGAGTGATGAATAATCATCATTTGGCATTTCCGATATTTCATTCCAGGCTAACCTCAGCGATACTAAATTATTCAAGCGTCGCAGAGCAGTCATGGGGAATGTTTTAATATTATTTTCCGCCAGATCTAGATCTCCAAGACTGTCCTCCAATCCGGCAAATGTATGCTCGGATATTTTTGATATTTCATTGCCCTTTAAACTCAATTTCATCAGCTTTAATCCCCAAAAACAGTAGGAGGACAAATCCTCAATAAGATTTGTCTCCAAATCCAGCGCCGCTAACTTGTGCAATTCTGCCAGGGATTTTTGCGGCACCTGTCTCAAGCGGCTAGACACCAGTGCCAATGATTCTAAGCTATTTTTCACGTTCCAAAAAGCTCTCTCGCTCACATCGTGTATGTACGAGTGGGACACTCGAAGATGTCGAATTTGAGAGCCTGCTGGAAATGTATTTTCCTCTAAAACTTGTATCGACTTGTCCAATTCCAAAATACTCAATGATTGAACAACCGTCGAAGGCCCTAAAAATTATATAAAATAATTTTATAACACGAGCCTAGATCGATATCGTGTCTAAAACCAAAAAAAAAAAGCTTATCTGGAAAAACTTGAAAACACTTTACTTACTGATATATTAATAAAAATGCAATTTACATAAATTTTACTAAGAACCTTTTTTCTAGCTAAGAAAATTTTCTACAAAAAAGATTTCTTCATAAAAATCTCTATCTTCAATAGTATTGAAGATATTTTGATTAAAAAAAATAAATGTATCGCGGGTTGAAAATTAAAAATTGGCTTATATCTTGATAAGGATGCGAGTAGCATAAATTTTGTTAAGAACCTTTTTTATAGGTAATAAAATTTCCTATAAAAAATATTTCTTGAAAAAAATTGCTATCTTCAATAGTTTTGAAGATATTTCAATTTAAAAAAGGCAAAATTTTTGTTATATGTAAATTTTTTGGCTTTGGACACACGAAATATTGCAATATTTTCATCAAAAAAAAAAAAATTCGAGTTACCTGCATCGTTAAGGATACTCTGCATAAGTCTTCTAAGGGTTTCATCAGTTGCTCCAGCACACTCTATGAATAGACCATCTTCAAAGTTATAGCATGGACAACCAGCTATATTTTCGCTTGGTGGACACTTTGATGTCTGGCCGTAGATTCGTGTGACGCCCCACCATAAAATATAGCTAACAACCAAATGCGCCTGCCAAGTCATCGTTTTAGCAGTACATCGGCCCGTTGCTCATCAATATTAAGGGAAAATGCCTGTAAACACATAATTATTACCCATCGAATTATTAACTCCAATATTTAACCACTTCCTAGAGACAATTGTCCACATTTTCCGCGGCTAAATCCTCGACAATTATATATGTTGGAGTACTGGCTGGGGGGTGAAACCTGCATAAAAGGGGTAGTATACTGAACTGCAGATTTTATTCCAGTGCATTTCACTGAGATCAAAGTCTACGAGCAAACTCGAGGACTGAAACTGAGAGAAAAGCAGCAAGGGCTGCCTCTGCGAGCAAACTCCGCGTAATTACCATTGTTTTCTTAACTCGCTACACAATAACGCTATAACGCACCGTGCTAGAGGACACTGCAGTGCCTGACTCTACTATAGCCCAGCTAGTAGTCGAAATAGTAACTAGTAAGGCTGCCTGACATTGCAGAGGAGTGATATTGTGTCTTAAAACTTCTGCCACAATCATATTATATGTCTATACCTTTGGGGAAAAAAAAGAAAAATATATTATTAACATTCTAAGGAAATAAAAAAAAATAATAAGCTACTTTTGAAGAGTTAACCAGATGATATAGACTTCCATCTCGGTGTAATACGACCTCAGCGCAGTGGATCTCGTATATAATCATCTTGAATTTCACAGAAGCTAGTATGACAATTTCTACCAAGTTCAAGAGATAAAACAATATACAAACAATATAAAAAATTATATCGCGTATCTAAAGCCAAAAGATACTTTTTTAAATTGAAATATCTTTCATATTATTGAAGATAAAAATTTTTTATAAAAGACCTTTTTTGTAGATAATTTTATAAGCTACAAAAAAGATTCTTAACAAATTTTATCCAAATTGTACCCTTATCGAGATAAAATGTAAAATTTCAATTCACAATATATAAGTATTATGATACTGTTGATATTGTTTTACTTTTTTTTTTTTTTAAATCAAAATATCTTTAATACTGTTAAAGATAGGAATTTTTATCAGGAGATCTTTTTTGTAGAGAATTTTATTAGCTACAAAAAAGGTTCTCAACAAAATTTATCTAAATTGAATTTTTATCAAGATATTAAGGGAAATATTTTCTTTTTTTAAGATACATCTTTTTTTTTTTGGTTTTAGAAACACGATTTATAAATGTAAAAATTATTATTTATATTATATATACAGGTTTATTTATAGTTTATGCTTAAAACTATGATTTAGCAGATATTAGAGACAGTATAATCGTATATGTAATATTTCGATCAAGTCTAAATTCTCAATTAAACAATGTCTGCCCAGTATTTACGGGAATTTCCAGCACACAAGTTTAATCACACCAGTCCATCAGTGAGGTAAAACTAATACACAAGTGACCAAAATCTTCAGCCAAACCCTGGCCGCAATTTATTAAGTTCAATTAACATGACAAAAAAGTTGGAATAGCAACTTTGAAGTAGCAATTTAAACTAAAAACTTTCGAGTGTTTATATATCGGCAATAGTTGAAGAAAATCCAAGAGTGAGTTAAGATATAATGCATCAAAATAAAAGGCATTAAAAAAGTTTAACAGGAAAATCAACAACTCACCTTTTTATTCAGTGATAAAAAAAAAGCGCTATATCATGACTTTCAATATATACCAAAAATCACTATAAACATCGATCATGATGGCACTTACCGAATAATAATCGAGGCAGAGTAAAATACTTCGGGGATGACCAGCAGTTTTATATCTGCACTTTTAACACCCCATTGATTGGTATCACGTACACAATGCAAAACTAACACACCTAGCCATTAAGCATTGCTTCATCTGTTTGCACAATCCATCGACACATATTTCTAGCACATTTAAATTTTCATTTGAAACACCTCTGTCGAAATTTTATCTGACTCAACTCATGTCAAACTTTGTCACACTACACTTCCATTAACTAATTTCAATTCAATTTCCATATTTCATGTTATTTTTCATCGTTATACATGCGACTTTCTCAACGTATCATTTATCTCATCACATTATATCTGCAAAGAGGAATTTTAAATCATTAAAAAATAAATTAAACTAAATCAATGATTTATTATTAAATCTAATAAATTAATCAAACTAATCCCCTGAAATTTCTAATAGCTCTTACATAATTTATATTTGATATTTTTTATATTTAATAATGTTTTCTAATTTATTTTAATCATGAATATCAAATTATATGGTTCGAAAAAAAACATTTTTAACATTGTGAAAAATTAATTATCAGTATCGCACTTAATCATTCCACGTGTGTCATTCAAAACCACCCGCTAATAAAATTAAATTTCTGTTTTTTTTTTTTCATAAATTCACGAATAGTAGGGTTTGTTTTTTTTTTTTTTTTGTAGATATGAGTAGAAATTCCGAAAAAAAACGATTAAAACTGTGGGTAAATGTTAGAAAAAAATTTCCGGTTTAAAAATAATCAGTTTGACATATCTCTGCAGATTTTTTTGCTTCTACCTACATGACAGACACACAACTAGCATCACCAACACACTGATGCGCGCTACCCTCTTTGTTTGACAGTCTCCGAAAGAAATTGATGACGGGAAGCGGATCGTGCACAATTTTGCGTGTTCTTTTTGAAGAAAACTGTGGCAGTGTCGATTGATTGGCAGCCATGAACAGACTATGCGCTCGTGCACTAGCGCAGGGATGCTGGGGAGCATCCGTGGTGTGACGCCGGGCACAAGGGAGAGGCGAAACCGCCCTCTCTCACATCAAACCAACACATATAGATGTGTGTTTCAGGGCGCAAACTCGCGTTATCTCGCTCTTCTAGTGCTGCTTCTGCATCACCACGCAACTTGCTCCTTTTTTTCAACCCAAAATCTACTTATCTTACACTTTTTCTTTACTTAACTCATATTACTCTGTACATTACGATCTGGCAAACTGCTGAGAACCTCGCAGGTCATTCAGAACTACCTTTTTCTACATCGAGTCGTCGAGAAAAAAATTTTAATCATCAAATTGTCGCGGGTTTTTTTGCTTTAAAAAGAAAATTACATTTCGCCATCATGATACATCGCATTAAATTTGCTTTTTCTGTGATGTACAATTTTTTTCTAAATTTTTATTCAACTTCAAAAAAATTGTCTTAATAATTTATGTATTATTCTTTATCTTAATTATTCAACAAACTTAGTATAAGCAGTTTAAGAAGCTTTGCATGCTTTATATATTACAACAAAAAAGTATCTCCATTTTCGTATAAATGAACGAATTTAATTTTTTTTTTTGTTTTACTTGAAATTTTATTAACTGCAACGCAAGAAACTAAACGGAAGTAATTATTTCCGATATAATATTTTATAATAAGCCATTTTTTGCTTTAAAATCCGGTTTTAGCGAAAATTTATATTTATTTTCCACAATTATCTAAGTTTTTTTTCGATCCCACGAATAAATTATAAACAGTATATTTTCCCAATATGCTAGAGTATTGGATTCTATTAATTTTTTTTCTAGCTATTATAGAGCATTGAGCAGCTAACGGCTTTCGCTGTGCCATCTTATCTCTTATGTACATGTAATAAAATGTCTGGAAAAATCTGTCTTTATGTTTTCTCACTGAATAATACTGAAAGTAATGATTTTTTTTTTTGTAAATTTAAATGTGTATATGCATTACGTGAATATTCGCATCGTTTGATTCAATTGCATTTCATTTTCTTCCTGTATGTATATTGTATATATATAGGTAAATGCATCAATTTTACCTCTGCACACGCTGAGCGTAAAAGCAAATTTAAATAAACTCGGAAAAAAAAGTGTTGAAATGTATTGAATTTTTTATTTTATCGATGCTGTGAATTAATCGTAGACCCCGATGCCGTTATTCATCCTCTCTTCGTCCTCTCGCATATTCTGCATCAAGTGCTGTGTGGCACGTAATCCCACTGTGTGATATAGAAATCGATGACACGAAATCTCCAGAGTCTCTGACAGCTGAGCTTCACCAAGTATCCATCCACATCCATCTTCAATCTGACGAGCAGCACTATAGACAGTTGTCACGATTAACTTTGACGTTTTTATCCCGAAAGTCGCGATAGTCATATAGGATATTTCAAAATATGCACAATATTTAATATTAAAACTCATATTTATCTCTTAAACTTTTGGCAGGTTGCCATATAGTTGTGTGCTATTTTTTTATTCGTCCTTGGAGCGTAAATTAATTTGAGAGCCTATAGAGTATCGTTCATCACAGTATCTAGGTCGAAAATGTGTTGAAATTTGTAAACAAAATTAATTTGAATTTTGAAAAGTAAGCCTATGCTCAGATGGTCGTAAATCCTGACCTGCTTTATCAACTATTTCATTAGGGTCAATAAACAGCTGTCTGATGATACCGTGAGAGGAAAAATGTGAGGTTATGTTGTCCATCATGCATTGAAAAACATAACCCTACTCTTTATTTATCTGTTTATGTTTATACTGTGATATCCCACAAAATTGTCAATCCTCCACACCATAAAATTCATAAAAACACAAATAGTACAATGGAAATAGTGAATTATTTAATAACATTTGGTTTAATTCACTGTGCTCTATTTTTTTTCAACACTATATTTCAGGTATGTATGCAATACAAAATCTAAAAAAATTTACTTATAACATGAAATTAACGAATTTTCCATGTTTCAGACATGCTCACACTATCCGTATTATTTATTTATGGAAAATACCGGACTAGAAATCAAAATATTCAGCATCAAATGGTTTACCGAGCGCCTGAATCGCCGAATTTTTCGATGGTCCATGTCCAAGCCAAAGTTCTGGACTCTTTGGTTTAATATCGGGGTTTTTGTTAGCGTAGTTATCTTACTACCAGTTGCATTATTTACAATCATGAAAATGACACTTGCCTGGGCCTGGACAGAACCCACAGCACAAATTGTCAAGCCAAGCTGGACTCTGGAGCCTATGGTAGCCTAAAATCACCGTTATAAATCAAAAATCATATTACAAATACCTGAATTTTTTCCACAGATTCCCGGCATTAATGTTCCACTTGCTGACATTAAATATCAAATTATTACCCTGGGATTGTGCAGTATAATTCACGAATTTGGTCATGCTCTCGCAGCCTCTCGAGAGGACGTACAATTATACGGCATAGGATTGGTTCTTATGTACATTGTACCGATAGCATTCGTGTCTTTAAATGATAACCAACTAAAAAAAATACCAACACAGGCACAATTGCGGATTTTATGCGCTGGAGTGTGGCACAATATTGTACTTGCTGCTGTGGCAGCATTTATATTTTTTATTACACCTTGGCTTTGGCTGCCTCTGTTTAATTCTCATACCGGAGTCTACGTGAAATCAATTGATGCTGTAAGTAAATTAAATTTATCATTGTTTTTTGCAACTAATCCAACTCAAATATCGCAGAATTCTCCATTATTGGGCGCCAATGGATTGCTAAAAGGCGACATAATCACCAGCTTGAATGATTGCTCAGTTAAATCTGATAAAGATTGGTATTTTTGTATCCTGCAATCAATTGAAAAACCCACTGCAGGCTACTGTGTAACGCCAACGACAATCGAGGTGAGGTTAGGAATGAAAAAAAATTTTTTTAGCTGTCAAATAATTCTGTAAATAATTTTCTCGTGCAACAGAAGTACAATGACCATCTTACGATACTAACCGACAACAATGGCACAGTAAATTGCTGCAGCTCGAGTAGCCTCGCTCAAGGCAACATCTGCTTCAAGTACATCCCAAGTTTTTCGTCAAATGCCAACAAGATACCTTCGTACGCGTGTTTACCTGCGCGAACAACGATTCATCAGTCAGAGCAACAGTGCCAGTCGACTTTGGATTGCACCGCGAGTAAATTCTACTGCATAAAACCCTCAATACACAACGCAACAAAAGTAAGTGAAATTAGAGAAATTTATTAGAAAACAATTAATTACCTTGGTGATTTTTTTTTCTTTCAACAGATTGTACAATTATTCCGTGAAAATGGCAAAGATGTCATATTTCTCGGACATCCTGTAGACATTTATAGAACCGTTGAAATCTCGAATTGGATTCCGAGGTTTAATTTAAACACTGATATACCTGAGGCCATGCAATTGCTGTGTAAATACATCGCTGTCTTGTCATCAGGCTTGGCAGTTGTTAATATTATTCCATGTTTCTTTTTCGATGGTCATCACATTTGTACACTGCTGATCCAGCATTTTTTTAAATCTCTGTTGAGAAAACCTACGCAACACATAGTTACCTTGGTTGTAACTACTTTAGGAACTCTTGTTTTAGCTTTAAATCTAGTCCACTCAATTATTAATATGTAGGTATTTTAAAATATATCACTTGGTTTATTTACAAGTGTATTTCAGATAGAATATCGTTTATAAAAAATTATTTCGTTCGATGTAAGGTCTTTTGCAGCTCGTTCATGGAATTTTCTCCATGAATTATCGAGGATTTTATTGCAAACTAAAACGAAAAATAGCATATTTGCAGAAATATATTTTTTAAGTATAAAATTTATATATTTACCTCATCAGTTAAATTTCTATTGACTTCAAATTCTGATCGTGCCCAATTTTTTAAATATTCTCGATCTGCAGTGTGAGGAACTTCTTTTATCGTGCGTAAAATTTTTCGATAAAGAGAAAGAACGTTTTGACGAACTATAAACTAAAATATCTTCAGTTACAATGAAAAAATTGGACGATTGTGAGTAAGAATAATTTTTTTAAAACCTGTTTAAGACTCAATGACGATGAAATTGGTTTTTTGGACATCCTTGAATGCCCTTAAAATAATTATTCACGATCAAAACAAACCGACAACAGTATTTACAATTTGAGGTTGGGAAATTTCAATCCTTCAGATTTTTACTTTATCGACAGATTTTCTGCTTTATAGCCCCGCGTATTTGAGAAGTTTAAATTGTTAACATTGGAGAAAAATCATTTCAAACATTTAAATTTAATTATTACAGTACACAATTAAACTGACTGCCATCCACAATTAAATAAAAGCCATACATTTCTAATTTTATCAAAAATAAATAGATTAATTTAAGATTTAGCAGTTAAAGGTACAAACTATTAAAAACTACTACTAAAAAAATGTTAGAAAATCATAAATATAAAAATAAGAATAATTTACGACAGTGTCATTTAAATAGTATTAAACATCAGTATAAATTTTTTGGATATCCTAGAGTTTTAATGCTTTAAAAAATGTTTCAATGGGCAGTGAGGAGTCTTCATAATTATTTTTTATTGCAGTATCAATGGATACCGATGGTACTGGAATACTTTTTGATGTACTCGGTGCTTGAGTTGATATGCTTGATCCAGAGCTCGTTAAATTGGCAATATTATGAAATACTTGGGTAAATAAATCCACATCAGTTTTCAAATCCTCTGCAGGAACTGAATCATTGTGATAATTTGATCCCTGATGATTTTGCACAAGATCCAGAGGATTTTCTAAATTATTAACACTTGGCTGAGACGTCAAAGACAATTCTGTCGAGTCACTCGGTTGATTAATCAGTGAAAAATTGTCAGATTTTTTAATCAATGTGTTGTTTTTGTGAAAGGAAAACTTCAAAGGTGGATTAAACTTAAATTTTCCACTTTGATCCGGTCTTAATTGAGTTTTAAAATGTGACTCACGATGTTTCGATGAGTAAATACTGTTACTTTCGTTATTTGCTGGATTTATTTTTGCCTGAGTATTATTTTTCTTCAGTGCAGACAATCGTAATCGAAGTGCAGAGTGTATCGGAGATTTTCGACGAATACTAGGCATTTTATATTTATTTCGCACTGGATTTACATTACTATCTTTCACATTATTTGTCTTGTTCACTAAACCATTCGAATTGATACTATTCGAGTGAGATTCACCAGTAGAAATATTTTTCCAGTCAATTTTAATCGAATCATTCACCGTTAAACTCTGAAATTTAGTGTGATTTCTTGTTCCATTAATTGATTTATTGAAAATCAATGGTTTCCCACTTTTAAACGAATTTGTCGAATTTAAAATATCCGAAATTGGCGTTAAATAATTATTATTACGTCGTGATTTATACTCTTTAATACTAAAACGTGGTCTTGTTATATTTCTCAATCTAACAGGACGCAATTTATGAAACCACGGTTCAGAATTTTTATTTTTCAACAATTTAGTATCATTTTTCGTTGAATTTTCAACTTTAGAGTTTGATTTTAGTGTGACTGAATATTTAGGCTCAACTGTCACGTTAAATAACTGCTCAATCGACGGCACAAATTCATCAATCATCGGCATGTTAACTGAATTATTATTTAAACTCGTCATATTAGCCAAACTAACATTTCTCAAGTTAATTTTTACACCAGTCTGTCTTATCCGAACACGATTAGTCGAATTTTTCACTTCATTTCTTCCTGTCACATTTCTCGTAATAATTTCAACCTTGGAACTTTTAGCAACACTTTTATCCCTATTGTCCATCAAAGTTTGATTTTTTAAAACCACGTCATTAGTTGTATTTTTTAGTGTACTATTAAACCAAGGAGATGTTGGATTTGATAATTCAGATTTTATCGACTTTTTTAGCGCATCAAAAATACAAGAAGAAAAATTTAAATCTTTGCATTCGACTGCAGACTCATTGCTTTTTAAATCTGCCTTTAAAATTTGATTTTGCGACTGATTTTGATGAATTATCGATGGTATTGTAACCCTTGAATTACTGACAAATTGTATATTTTTAGTCTTGGAATCGTGTTTTTCACTTGGAATACGCGTTGTAACGCGTGAAAAAATCGAATTATTTTCATTTGAAGCAAAAGAATCATTATTCAATGCAATAATTTGATCCTTTCGTGTAACTTTCAACTGTAATTTGTCTCTCGTATAGTTACTAGAGTCTTTAATCCGGTTTTCCCGACCTATATCCCATTCCACACTTTTATTATTCATCATAAAACTAATACTAGTATTTCTGCTGTCTTTAATCGTTTTAGTTTGATTAGAACGCACTTGATTCTCACTCAGTAAACTGTTGGATTTGTTTTTACTTGATACAGTCACTTTGGATGATAAATTACTGGTTTTATCACTTTCTCCATCTTCCTGATGAATTTTTACGTCAGTATTGACGTCGATTTTTAAACCATTTTCACGTTCACGCTTTAAAATAGTTTGAGGTTTATAAGTACGCTGTTCCTCCATCTCCAAACGTAATTTATCGCGTTCTAGTAACTCCTTCTGTAGCTCAAATTGCACTTCATTAAAGTGCTTCAAAGAAATACTTTCTGGTGTTTCAATACTTTGACTGAAATATGGTAATATTTTATTTGAAATATTTTGACGAACTTCAACATAACGTGGGGTTGTATTTCGATTATAAGTGCGTGAATTTTGCACAGTTTTTATCACTTTTTTACCCTCTAATGAGCTTGTATTTAAGAATTCTCTGTCAAATAACGGAGTTGGAGGTGAATAATTGTCTAATTTAATTGTAAACTTGACTTTGGAAGTTGTGCTCTCAGCTGGAGTCAAGTTATCTTCCTTTTTGTTGTGTGAAATGTCATCGGGTGAAGTTTTATCTGATGATTCTTTTGGTGATACTTGCAGTGCTGCAAATTTTGGGTCTGTTGGTCGTAGAGACAGTTGTCGGATGTGTCCTCTTGATGATTGATCGTTTTTTGAATTTTTATCAGTCACCAAAACCGATGAAGAAAACGTTTGTTTAGTCGTCTGATTGGAGGGCTTCGGTTCGATGAGATATTTGTCGTGCAGTGGTGAAAATGATGCGCTTGGTCGAAAAGAATTTATAGCAGTTGGTTTTTTTGTGTAATTGGGTGCTTGAAATATGGTTTTATGGTATGATTTTACTGGCGAATTGATGAAAAGTGGAAAATCCGTTGTGTTTAATTGATAAAATGCTTCGGATAAGGGATTAATAATTTTTTTTGGCGGTGGAACGAGAAAATCATTAGCTTCTGAGTTTAGAGATAACATTCTGGGTGGAGTTACTGTAAAATCCGGCTTTGATTGAGCCCTTCCGCGAATACTAAAGCTTCCGAGGATACTCAGGGGATTGTAGTGATGATCGTTAATAAATCGGTCTGATTCGCCGGAGCGAATGGGGTATTTAACTGGGGGATATAGGTCTGCAGTCTGCATCACTGAAGATGCTGCTGGTAACGGCTGAAAATTCGGCAGTATTTGACGGGAAGAGGGCAGCCATCCATCCATGCTGTATGATTGTATGCCATTCTAAAAAAGTAAGCAAATTTTAAATCCAAATATCTTCTAAACTAATGGTAAAAGAATTTTTTTTCAAGAGACCTTTTTTATAGAAAATTTTATCAGCTACAAAAAAGATTCTTATCAAAATTTGTCTATCTTGTACCCTTATCAAGATATAAGCAAATATAGCGCTTCTAGTTTTTATAAATACGCGATTTATAGTATATAAACAATTTTTTAATTAAATAAAAACAGGTGTACGTTGAGTTAAGTGGTACGTGTTTATTGTTTGATGTTTAATTAATGAATTTTTTTAGTATAATTAAGTATAAAGTGAATTTTACTATTGTTTTCGTAGAAAAAAATTTGATATTACTCACGATTTCATTGCAATTTATTATAATAGCGGCCAAGATCGTCCAAATAGGCTGAGAGAGTAATCCCATTGTGTTAACTGGAAAGTAAAATGAACAAATTGACAGTAGTATAAAGCACTTGAGAGCATGCTCTGAGTATTCATTATTTTTATTCAAAACATCACGCTAAAATCTCTCAACAATTTTTTTTTCAGCATAAATTTTTTTTTTATCAAATTAAAATCTACATTAGAGAATTTATTAATTTTTATTTAATATTTAGTAACGAAAAAAACTCGATTTTTTAGGTTTTTCCTCGTTTTTAACTGTTTTTTCACATTTCTTTCGATTAAGTCGAAAAATTTTTACGATTCACCGATTGGATATGCATATATACATAAACAAACTTTCAGGTAACTAAATTACCTTCAAATTGAGCTATTGAAAGTTGCGGTAACTTGAATATTTTCGGAGATATCGCGTGGAGAGACGTTTCGTCTCTCCGCGCGATAACTCGATAACTATTTAAGCTACAGCAACCTTAGGGTAGTCATTTCGTAGGGAATTTAATTACCTTTCGAAATGATAATGAGTATTATTCTCAAATTCCGCTTCGTTCAAACGTTACAAGTAAAAAACGCTCGTTCTGAGACGAAATTTTTCCATCTTATACATACGTGACTAATAAAAAATTGTTTTTTGCCTTGTACATTGTTTAAATATTGTAAATAATTCTTCAAAACACTTTTTAAGCTATCAAACATTTAATTCTTAAAAAAATAATAAAATTATAAACTCAAAAATAAAAATTTTTGTACATGAGAGAATTTCTAGAAAATTCTCTATGATCTGCGAGTTGTTTATGCATATATATATATAAACAAACTGTTAGACAATTAAATTATCTTTAAATTGGGCCATAAAAAGTCGCGGTAACCCAAATATTTTCGGAGATATCCAGTGGAAAAGACATTTCGTGTCTCTCCACTCGATATCTCGGTGACTATTTCAGCTGCAATAACCGTAGAGTGGTCATATTGGAACCAAAAAATATTCCTCTCGTTTAAAATCATTACTATCAGACGTTTCACTGGATTTAAGTCTTCATAGACCTGCTCCATAACCGTCCATGACTATCAGAGCGTCTCCGGCGATACTTTTCCAAGACTCACTGCAAATTTAACACTACTTCTCGATATAAAAAAAATTTATTCTGCAGATTCTCTCATATATGCAAACAATTGCTTATTATTAAAAACTTTTAATTCAATTTTCAGACAATATTAACGACATTTTTGCAAAAAATTCACAGCAATGAATCAATTTTTCAAGAAAAATGTGCAGTTATTTTCAATCGGTGCTCATTTACGTATTATACTTACTTGAGTGGCGATAATAAGTCAATCTATACAGATAAGGCACCGCTAATTTTCCTGCAACACTGTATATATTTTTACTGGCAGAAAAGAAAAAAAATTTGTCAATTGAAATAAACACCGTGATTGAATTTAAAATTTGAGGATTTTCATGAGTTGATTTTTATGGATGAAAATAACATTGAACATTAGTGGTTTAAAATTGCAATTTTCAACGCTTGAGTCATTCATCGTATGTCAGATTACGGCGCGTTGTAGGTAACTGTTCATACGACTGGATACCCACTGACTTCAATAACAACGTCCCCTCTCTCAATCCGTTCAACTAAAAAGTAGAACTTTCCACCGGTTTAACAGTATATCTAGAATAAAGAAAATCTCATTTCGAATTTATATTCGCAAGAATTATTCATAATTTCATGATCAATCTCTTTCTCCTTTTCATTTAAGAATATTGCTCAAACAAAATATTACAACTATTTTCCTATATTTTAAAAAGAGTAAATGATAAACAAGAACTTTTTTTGCACTTCAATATCATAAAGTTGTATATAAATTTTTCTGCATCTTTTTTTCATTAATTTTTTGTGATTTTTCAGTTTTTCAGTGATAACTCGATAACTAAGCAAGATAATGAAAAATATTATTCTAACTAATTAATTGGTATTAAAATTATCTACAAAAAATGTGGAATAAATTTTTTTGAAATTTTGCACTGTTTTTGAGATATTTTGAAAATTTCAAATTAAAAAAAAAAATATCAATATCTTAAAAACAAATAAATTTATTTAACATTTTTTGTAGATAATTAAATTATTAATCATTTAGGTTATATAAATTTTTTTGCTATCATGGGTAGTTATCGAGTTATCAGTAAAAAACCGAAAAAATCACAAAAAATATGAGATATTCAAAGAGAAAACTTAAAAAAAAAATTTATTTTGCACTTTGTTTAGATAATTTAATTGGAAATAATTTTATTTCAATTATATCTTTTGCAATTTTTCTTTTTTTATCGAATTATCATTAAAAATATGTAAAATTTTTGCATGAGAATTTTTTTTTTTACGATTATAAAAATTTAGTTAAAATTCTATTATTGCAATATCAATATAAAAAACAATAATTACATGAAAAAATAATAGTTTATAATTGAGCTGATAGAATCTTCTCTTTTTTTCATCTGATTTCACTTACATTATACCCCACTCCACGATGAATTGTCTCTCGGCGAAGGCGAGAGCGACAAACACGCACTTCGAGATGAGATGCGATATATTATACAGGAGAAAAAAATAAGTAGTGGTATCATCGACGAGTTAAACATTGTGTTAAGACAGATTAAAATCTTTATTTTTTCTTTTGCACAGGGAAATATGTACCGCTTTCTTCTCGCTATAACTATCAACAGCACGCATTCATCTATTTGCAATTTATTTCGTAGTATTTTTTTTTTTCCAACTATAGAAAAATTTCATGCATCGCACTTTTGGACACACCATTGTTTATATTGAAGCATAAATTGCTCATCCTGCTTGTGCGGATTGCGTCAAAAAACTGGCGTTTCTCTCTGCACAAAGAGAATAAACCTTCCCATCATCACTATATATTAGCCCGCAAATTATGTCCTTGACGTAGAATTTTCTTCGCATAAAAAAAAAGCCATGACAGCATTATTTATAGAATGTATTTTAAATAGTATATATATTTATGACATCTAGATTAATCAATTACTGTCAAGATTATTTAATACCTGTCTCTTGATTTGTATGCTCATGATTAGAATACCACACGATCATTGCTAGTACACAATAAATGCATCTGCATTTATTTTGTGAATACGTATATAAAAAATATACATGTTTTTTAATTTTAAATATTTTTAGAATTCCACTAAAAATTCATGTTTATTTAGGCTGACTGAAAGCAGAAGGACAAAAAAAAAAGATTAAATTTATTACCACAAGTTGCTTCTGGAATATTTGAAACGTGTTCAAATAATATTTGATATCTTGATATGAAGAAATAATCATAATTTATACATTACTTCTCATACTATTTATCCTAATCGTTCATTTTAACGCTTTAAAAAAATTTATCAAATAACTCAATTTCAATTCCAACTAATTAATCCATAAAAAAAAAATATATACTATTTTCATGTCATTAAAAAAAGGAAAAATCATGTTTTCTTCTATAAAAAAAAATTTAATTTACACCCAAAAACCCGAATATTGAACGATCTATTCGAAACAAAAAATAAATAAATAAAATACTCAAATAATAGTAGATTAAATACAAGATATAATAAAAAGAACGATAATATTGACCCAAAAACGCCAAGCGATTCAAAGATTGAATATATGCGTATGTCAACATGTGACAGTGGTGGGAATAGAAGCTTTATAAAACGTTCAAGGTAAATTAGTACAATTCAGTAACTATAATCACACAAGTTCACAAGCTAACCCGCGTTATTTTACGTTCATTTAAACGTGAGTAAAATATTTCTCATTGAAATAAATTATCATCAAGCAAATACATTCATTTTTAATATTTATTTGCAAGTTTTTCAACCGTAAAATGGTCGAGATATCGGATACAAAGCAGTGGCCACAGTATCTAGCAGCAATCACCGGTAATATCCGCAAGTAATTCGAACATTAAACTATCAATTTAAAAGCAAAAAAAAATCATTTATGTGTGAAATTTAGCCACTCTATCACTGGCAATTGCTGGATCACACATCGGCTGGACATCTCCAAGCATTCCCTACCTAAAATCCACCGAATCACACGTACCAACGTCATCCGACGACTCATCATGGATAGTATCTTTCTTCCTGCTGGGTTCCATTCCAGGCTGCCTTGTCGCAGCCCTGACAGTCGACCGATTCGGTCGGAAAATGTCACTCCTGCTCGCCGGAGTGCCTCTGACCCTCGGCTGGGTCCTGATCTTCGTAGCTTGGGCGCCCTACGTCCTTTACACAGCTCGATTCATCAGTGGCATCGGTCAAGGTATGGTTTACGTCGTTTGTCCCATGTACCTCGGGGAAATAGCGGATAAAAACATCAGAGGAGCTCTGGGATCTTGTATCAAACTAATGGTAACATTTGGAGAACTTTATGCTCACGCGTTCGGTCCTTTTGTCGGCTACGACCACTTGGTCTACGCCTGTATCATCATTCCCGTCCTCTTTTTCGCCACTTTCGCCTGGATGCCGGAATCTCCTTACTACCTGATCATCAAGGGCGATCCGGCAGGTGCTATTGACAGTTTGAAGCGACTGAAACGGTACAGAGATGAGGAATCCGTGCACGAAGACCTGGATCAAATGTCGAAAAGTGTCATCAGGGATTTGAGCGATCGCGGTCACTTCTGGGACCTTTTCCGCACTGCCGGCAATCGTAGGGCTGTTGTCATCAGCTTTGGTCTTCAGTTTATCCTGCAGTTCAGTGGGATTTGCGCTGTCGAGTCGTACACGCAGGAAATATTGGACGGCAGTGGGTCAGGACTTGATGCCGGACACTCGGTCATTCTTTTGAGTGTTCTCCAACTGTTTGCCGGCCTCGGCGCCACCATTTTAGTGGATAAAGTCGGCCGTAGGGTACTGCTACTTAGCACCACGCTTCTTGCTGGCGTTGTCCTCACTGTTGCTGGCTTGTTTTACTTTTTCAAACTGTGTCTGCAGTGGAATATGACGGGATTAGGCTGGATATTGGATTCTTCGGTTATTGGGTATGAATTAATTATTGCTTTAGGGTTGAATCCACTGCCGTACATGATGTTAGGAGAGTTATTCCCAACTAATGTCAAAGGCATTGCTGTTTCTTTGGCAAATATTTGGGCATGCTTGTTGGCATTTTTTGTTTCGAAAATGTATCAAATTGTTACAGATATGTGCGGTATTTATGCATCATTTGCTTGGTTTGCAAGTACTTGTTTTTTTGGTATTGGTTTTATTTTTTTTATCGTTCCTGAAACAAGTGGTAAATCACTGTTTGAAATTCAGGAAGAATTAAATTATGGTAAAAAATCTAAAGTTGAAAAAAAAATTAAAGTTACAGAAATTTATGTTAGTACTATTGAATTTTAAAAGATTTTTTTTATTTTTCTAGTTTGAAAATGATGGATAAAAGGTTTTTATTTGTTATAGATAGATTTAGTTGAATTTAGGTATTTTGAATGTTTTTAACAGAGTTTTTGAATATTCTGCCAACTTTATGTGTACGACCCAATTTTACGGTTGAACTCTTATTATCTGAGTAATAAGTGTGTAATCAGTATATGAGTGTAAATAGATTTTATTTACATAATGAAACAGTGGCATATGTAGACACAATTGTGTGTCGTAGCTCTGCAAGATAATTTCTTCAGTGACATTTATTATTTATGTGACTTTTGAAATATACTTGCAGAGTATAATTATTATTCGTAACAACTGACACAGCCTGGAACACATACTGCAAGCATCAAATTATTATTATGAGCAATTTTGCATGACCATCTCAGATATATATCCCTTTGAAGCAGGGTGAAAAAACTGTTTGAGACTGAATCAATTTTTTTTTTACAGATTATTTTATAGGATATAAAAATGATACATAAGTCCCTTTGAAGCAGGGTGCGAGACAGACTGATTATTAATGCTCATTCCCTTCAAGGCAGGGTGAAATATTATTCAAATATTGTTGGCCCTTATCATAAATAATTATTTTTTAGTTTCTAATAGTTGTTGAGTTACGACTCTCTATATACACATCCCTTTGAGGCAGGGTAAACATAAAGACAAACAAATAGCATTCAACAACTTATTCAGAAATATTTTTAACTGATTTCAAACAATTTTGTAATATTGACATGTACTTATGCATATTCCTTCAAATAAATATGTCTAGCAAGCAATCAAAAATTTTTCATCTTCATATCACCTTTCTTCACTTTTCTAAAACCAGTAAAAAATTCAGATCTTTTAACTTGCTAATATCTTGATAACAATGCAAATTAGATAAATTTTGTTAAGAACCTTTTTTGTAGGTAATAAAATTCTTAACAAAAGTGATCTCTTGATAAAAATTGTTATCTTCAATAGCATTGAAGATATTTTAATTTAAAAAAGCAAAACAATATCATAAATATAGTTCGTGTGTTAAAAATTAAAAACTGATATTTTATCTTATAAGGAAGCGAGTTAGATAAATTTTTTCAAGGACCTTTTTTGTAGCTAATAAAATTTTCTAGAAAAACAGTGTCTTGATAAAAATTGCCATCTTTTGTAGTTCAAAAGATATTTTTATTTTAAACAGCATAACTTTTCGTAGACGCCGTTTTTTGAGTTTATAGTCACGTGATATATTCTTCTTTTTTTAATATAGCTTCACACTAGAAAGTATGGAATCCCTAGATTACCGATACATGATTTTCTTTTACGTCATTCCGTTTGCGACGTTGAAATAATCAGCCAATAGCGCTAGAGCTCGACTTTTTTATGAGCGCCACACACAACACACGGCTAGAGATGTGAGCGCGTAAATTTACCGGTAATTTACGCGTAAAATTTACGTAAAATACGGTAAATTTACGAACGCAAAATTTACGTATACCATGTTAATATAGGTTAAAGAAAAGGAAAAAAATAATACAAATAATAAGGCGCATGCCAGCTAGTTGACAGTAGAGATGTGAGCGCGTAAATTTACCGGTAATTTACGCGTAAAATTTACGTAAAATACGGTAAATTTACGAACGCAAAATTTACGTATACCATGTAAATCTACAAATAAATTGTTACCCGTAAGTTCACATCTAAGTAGCCGGCGAATAAATTTTACGACAGTAAATTTACAAATAAATTATGACGCGTAAGTTCACATCTAAATAGCCGGCGAATAAAATTTATGACAGTAGATTTACAATTTTTTTTTACGCGTATGGTCACATCTAGGTAGATAACGACGAAATTTTTCTTGACGGTATTGGTATGTATATATCTGACACACACACACACACACACACGTATGTACGATCAATTACAATGATCAATTTACAAATAATTTCCCTTTTATTTATGATTTTCCATTATTTATGTAGATAATAATCTACAATTAAAACAAAAATTCGTAACTTTACTTTTTTTTACGTATACGTATACATTAAATTATTAAACTTACAAAAAATTTTTTTGTAAATTTACAAATTATTTGTTACCGGTAATGCCACACATCTAAGTTATACGTATACATTAAATTATTAAACTTACAAAAAATTTTTTTGTAAATTTACAAATTATTTGTTACCGGTAATGCCACACATCTAAGTAGTTGCGCATATGAACATGGGATTCGTAAATTTACGAAAAAAAAATTACGTAAGTTTACGGTAAAAATACCATACAATTACCAAAATAAAAAATACCGGTAATTTCATCATATGAACATGGGATTCGTAAATTTACGAAAAAAAAATTACGTAAGTTTACGGTAAAAATACCATACAATTACCAAAATAAAAAATACCGGTAATTTCACATCTCTACACACGGCGTACAAACCGCAAAAGAGAGAGGTTAGGATCATACCGTGAACAGGGAGACAAATATTTTAGTAAATAGCTAAACAATATACTGTCCATTTACGGACAGTAGTATTTTTTGTACAAAATTGTTATGGCCAAATACCTGGTGCAGATAATTGTCCTGGGGGCTCAAGTAGTCGGCAAAGCCTTCACGCGTGCACTTCGCCAGGAAATTGCTGCAAGTCAGGAGGCAGCACGCCGTGCTGGAGGTGGTGCACAAGGTGCTAGAAGTGCTGCAACTAGCGCTAAAACTGGCTTAACCCTTGACGAAGCTCTTCGTATTCTCAATGTGGAAAAACCGGACCAGACGGAGGCGATTGAGAAAAATTACAAGTACCTCATGGAGGCAAATGACAGAGCAAAAGGAGGATCCTTCTACTTGCAGTCCAAAGTTGTACGTGCTCGAGAGAGAATCGAGGAAGAACTGAAAAACACGCAAAAACATGTAGATAAAAAGACGACTGATCAATCGTCTTGATAGTCTTAAAAATTGTGAATAAAAATGTTTAGTGGATTAATTGAACACGTAAATATATGTACATATAATTGTGACGAGAAAAATCTGTGTGTTCCTATCGACGAGACATTTCTTAAATATATAGATAATTCTACTAAAAATAAATAGTCGCAAATGCGCAATTAGAATTACTGCGAAAATGCTCAATTTTATTTCAACAAATGCGACCTATATAAAAATATAAACGAGAGATTATTCATCACAATTTTTTTCATTAACATAGATTGTACCTGCGTACTTATAATTGTTTTTTGAAACAAAAAAAAATTCAATTTATCACAAAAAAAAAAACAGATATACATGAGTTATTTCAGTACTCGCTTGTTGACGAGACTTCGAATAAACTCATGGATGACAAAAATTAATAAATAAATGCATAAACAATACAAACAACAAATAAATACTACACTACCTTATCACTCAATTTTTCTGTTGATTTCTTACTTTTTAAACCCGCAATTTCGGCATCTTTAGGCTCTATTCGATTTTGAATTTGACGAATTTCCAATCGCTCTTGATTGTGCTGAACTGACCACAATTTTGGCAAGTGTCGTGGCTTCATTGTTGTTAAAAAATGTTCTCTCCAAGTTCTTTCAAGTGTTACAAGGCCTCGTTCAGTGTTTGAAAAATACTGAACCACCTGTTAGGGGAAAAAAATTATATATTTTTATGTCAATCAATAGCTATTTGATTTATCAAGCGTACCTTCAAACCATGTGGAAGACACTTCATTTGTTGGTGAGTGCTTTTCGAATCATGATTTAATGGAGGATAATTCTTAATTTTCTCATTGATAATTTCCATCAAATGTTCCATCAAAATCTTATTTTCGCCTGTAAATTCACGAACAAGAGATTCCAATTCTCTCCTACGGTGTAGAGGCAAAAATGCATTTTTTGAATTGAGTGCATTAACAGCAGATCTTAATTTTTTTTGTTTTTGCTGTTGTTCTATTGTCTTGCACGATGATCGGGTTATAGGAGCATCACACATAATTTCCAACTGTTTTCGCAGATCAATGTCATGCATATTGCTCTGTTCGTGACAGTATGGACAGAGAAGCAGGACATCATGGGACTGATGTGCTTTCATAATCACTGAAACACAAAAATTACAATTATACCGTCGAAGATATCCAACTAATTTAATTGGTTTTAAGTATTAAAATATTTCTTACATGGGAAATATTTGCGATATTCTCGTGGGACAACATTTTTCTTAATAAATTTATCCTGAGCACCGCAAACAACACACTGATTAACCTTAACCTGAGTGTAATATTGTCCAACATCACCGCACGCACGACCTGAGGGCTCAAATTTTAATCTCACAGTGAGAGGTGAGTCATTAACCTGAGTTCCCAAGTTTTTTTTCATGTACCACTCGGCTTTCTTGCGATCACAGGTACACAAAGTTTCTCCATCGGGCGCTTGAAGATAGCAATTATGATACAACGGCTCTCTGCGCGTTGGAATATTGTCTATCTTTGGATTGATTGCCAATTTTCGAATTTGTACATGTGATTTGGCTGAAGAATTCTTAATACCCGGCGACTCGGACACTCCTCTATACCTTTAATCAATCAAATAAACATATTATAACCTCAAAAGAAAGAATTATATTCTAAACTCACTTAATATCCAAAACGCCCTGATGCAGATGATGAGTAAGAGTGCCTGTTTTGCGTCCCCAAGTTCTCTTGATAAGTACTGCCACACGTTTCCAAAAGTTTTGTTGTTTTTGCTCTTGTTTACGCATCTAAAATTATAAACACCGGTGCAGACATCAGCTATCGCCCATTTTGTTTACATGTTTGACCGTGGATTTTACGAGCACGGACAACACTCAATTAATTGATAAGAAAAATAACAATCAAATGAACTTACTTCGTGATAAATACGGACAGATGCAATGGCGTCGAATGCCGCATACTTGATTTGTTCATTATCAAGCACTTCGACATCCCAATTACTGCATCTGACTTCTTTTATTTTGTCCATTGTTACTCCAAGATATTCAATGGCAAGAGCAGCTAAACTCTGGCGATTTGGAAGGTTAAGGCAGCTTGCCAGAGTTCGTAGATCCACTGTTCCCAAAACCAGGCAGCCATAATCCTCATCCAATTTTTTCCGATCCTCGTAAATGGCTACTCCAACTTTTAGAATACTTTGGTTGCCCAGTAAATCCTGAATATCATCAACAAATATTATATATTTATCTACAATACGGTAAAATACGGGTAAATTTGTTAAGTTACCTGAAGCTCCAGGGGGACAAAATCGATTTGGTTAAGTCGGAATAGTACACAAATGCCGTTGTTGGTTGCCATTTGGAGCAAGGAGACTCGACCTTCGTTTACCCATTCACAATCCATTCCAAGCACACCATCAGACAAATTACTAGATTCAACAGAGTAAACAGAGATTAAAATTTCTAAGGAACATTTCAAATGTCGCGTTGGATAATCTTGTTGATTTTAAAAACATGAAAAATACCTCAGAAGACATTGCACAGCGTATTCACATTTTTCTGGTGAATCAACCAGAATAATTTTATTCCCACCAAAGGCATCATTTTTGTATGAGAGTTGGTAATGATTATTATTATTATTGCTATCAGGTGATTCTAATAAATTAATACTTTTGGCGAATAATTGACAAATACTTTTTACACCACGCAACAGATTTCTACGAAATTTCGACATGAAGAGTGTCAGACCTGCTGATACACCAGTGAACAACATTTTATAAACAAACACTCAAACAAATAATTTATATTATATCACAAAATTAATTAATTTATGAATTTTTATTCACATTGCAGAGGTTGAGTTGCATCGAGAAATTCCGTCGAAATTTCTTTCCACACGTCCAGCAACTTCTGAGCTATATGGCACATTGAGTGATTGCAGGGGACAATCGCTCATCAATTATATTAACATGTATGTATACACACACACACACAGGCACGATAGAAACCGCCAATTCATTTGCGCTTGCGCAAAATTGTTTTCCATAACCTCAAAATTTTTGTTTGTAAAATATGTATGTAAACAGATTTTGTCTTTCATTCACACTGCACGTCGATTGATGCGGTTAAATATTGAAAAATGAATACTAAAGTAAACGAAAAATCCGATTACTTAAAAACAGTGCACGCATATTACACTAATTACTTTCCGTATGAACTGTTGCACGAGTGGTTCAGCTACGGTGATCGTAAGTCTAAAAAAATTCACTATCTACTGCTATATAATTATACACTGAATCTACAATTGGATTTTTTTTTTCAAATTATAGCAGAGTTTTTTACACGAAGAGAATTTGCCTTTACCAAGCGAAACAACATTTGGATCAGATATCGCTCGTTTCAAGATTGTGAAGCCCTTCGGGCGACGATACTGTCACAGCGCCCTGACAAAATAAACATTGGTGCTGTCTACAATAAACCGTTAGTATTCAAAATTAAAATAAACACTATACACTCTAACAAATGCTTTAATTAAAGCCCAGAGTCTTCTCGTTCTGATGACGACTTCAAACCTGTGGCACGAGAGCTCGTCTTTGATCTCGATCTCTCCGACTACAATGACGTGAGAACCTGCTGTAACGAGACGAAAATCTGCCGTAAATGCTGGAAATTTGTCAAAATCGCTCTTAAGATTTTACATAAAATCTTACAAGGTATTTCAATAATTTTATTTATTTCAATTTACGCTGTTTTTAATTGCATTATTTTTTTTAAACAGATTACTGTGGGTTTAAACACGTCCTGTGGGTTTTTTCGGGCAGACGAGGCATTCACGCATGGGTGTGCGATGAGGACATTCGAGTTGTTCCAAAAAATGTACGACAATCAATCATTGAGTCTTTAAACATATTTAACGGCAAGACCGGCCGACGAGTGATACTTGATGAAAAACCGTATCACCCAATAATCGCCATGTCGTTGGATGTAATTGCACCGGAATTCATTCCCTTGTGCGTGGAGGAGCAAAATATGTTGGGGGATGCAGACACAGTGGAGAAAATTTTAAAATTTGTTCCTGTGGAGATTCGAGACTATTTGAGAACGACATTAGTGGATATCTTGCCAACCAGTGTCGTTCGATGGAATTTTTTTGAGAACTATATTAAGCACCACGTAATCACGGTAATAAATAGTATATTTCTACTCTTTGAATATCATTTTAAATATCATTTTATGTTGCAGAATGCGCAATGGACGGAGTATCACAACTGTTTGGATGAAATAATGCTACAGTGGTGTTTCCCGCGATTAGACGCGGATGTGACGACGGGCATGAAGCACCTGCTGAAGTCACCTTTCTCAGTTCACGCAGACACGGGCAAAATTTCTATCCCACTGAATCCTCTTCTCTTTGATAAATTTGATCCTCTCACAGCTCCATGTATTTATTCACTGGAAAATGAGGCTAGAGAGTACGATACAAAACTAAAACGTAAAAATATTTATTTTAATACTAAAGGCTGGAACAAAACTTCTCTACGACACTCTATAAACATATTTAACAATTTTTTATATAATATGGATATGGAGCGACGCGCTTCGACTGTTAAATAAGATATTTTCAAACGTTCAATATAAAAGTTGACCGAAAAAAATTGATGTTTCATTTCACACCTAGATAAACGTTATGTACTGATAATTAATTTTTTTTTATTGCATTAAGTCAAAAAACTGACCGATTGACGCTGATGTTATTCAGTTATTGTTGGAACTTTTTTACTTTTTTCGGTTATTTTAACGAATAATGACTCTACGGATTGCAAGGTCCTAATTTTTGAATCAAGCGTGAAGAAATGAGTCTAAATTCATCAATCCCAATGGTCTACAATTATACAACTAGTAGATCTACCGTAAAAACTAAGAATTTTATGAGTTTTCTAGTATTACCGCGCGAATTAACACTCTACGGATATTACGCTATCCTAATTTTTAGATTCAGCGTGTTTTTTCAAAAAGATAAATTCCCAGCAATAATACATTATTGTAAAATCTCATTAAAATTGATTTTCCATCGGGCTAAAATTTTTTTTTTTTTTTTTTTCGAATGTACATCTTTATTAAACAAATACAGGTGACGCCTTACAATAATGGTATTTTCATATATCGTATAGTATAACTATCTTCATAATCTGTGCAATGATTATATGCGCGTGTGTCTACAGAATGCTCTAAATGTCACAAAAGATTTTAACGATTATTTGACATTTTTTATTTCTGTGCGCAACAAACATGCAACCCTCAAGACTGCAAGTCACAGCTGTATATATAGTGTCACGTTATTATATAAATGAATATGTTTATTTGCTCTTTTTCTTTCCTTTATTTAATATTCATAAAACATATTAACCATCGTATTATGCGACAGTAGATGATTAAAATTAATTCCTTAACTGTGCTAATAGAAATTACCTTATTATATCGCATACGATTAAATTTATCATAGGAGGGAATATTTTCAAGTCAGCTCTCGTGTTTATATATATATTTTTTTTTTTTTTCAATACAGATTATTTTAGCTGACTTTTATTTTTCTGTTTATTATATAGGTATATATATTTTAATTAAAGCCGAGCTATTATTTTATAGTAAAATTCCATTTTGTTCCATCAACAAGCAGTCTATTTCAATAATTCACAAAGTAAAATTACACAAATTAATTTGAAAAAGAAAAAGAAAAAAAAATTTTGTCGATAATTAAAACAAATTAAAATATCTTTCGAATTTTTTGCAAGCGATAATGTGCCTTGGATAAATTTTATTGCACCAATTTCGGCTCGGAATTATCGTCTAGTATTTTTTTTTTTTAATCCCAGTGAAAGCGAATACGTGGTACACATCTAAAAAATACAACATTACAAATTCATATCCGTCGACAACCAACCTATATATAATATATATATATTTATGTTCATTTATTCTTATATATTTAATCTAAGACACAATATCATCTATCTGCATGTAATTCTATTATTATTTTTTACCCCATTCATGATCATTCCCTTAAGTACATTTCTCGCGGTGTTTCAAGACAACATCCGTTAAATTATTGTATATAGTATTATTTCCTCAACAATTATCTCTGGCTACGAATATTATTTCTGTCTTGTTTTCTGTTTTTTTTTTTTTTTATATATGAAAAATCAAAGTTTAGTTCACGACAGAATATTTGTTTTATTTTTTTTTTTTATACTCTAAAATAGGACGCAGGCCCTGCCCCACCCAGAAGATTGATTAATTATAGATGATTCTTGGAGATTCTTTTTTTTGTGTCCAACAAAATTATTATGTAAAAAGAGTTTATTTTAATCTATGATAGTCTAATTTTATTTGACATGGCATAAGTAGTGACTTGCATACTTTATTAGTTGGATAACAAATACCTTTTTGCGAAAAAAAAGCGAGTATTTAACATGTTTTATGATTTTGTTGTTGTGAAAAATAATCTAAAGAGATGTTTTATATTTATGTATAAGTATATATAGCCTACACATAGGAGCACAATTTTTTCCGTTTTTTTTTTTGTGTTTATATTTTTTTTGTTTTTAAAATTGGACAGTTGTCCTATAAAAATGATATGATATGCACATTGAAAAAATAAATTGTCTCATAGATTCTATGAATATTGATAATATCCATGCAGAAATTATTTTGAATTTGTTATAATATCTGATCTGAGAGTATCGTCGTTTTTTTTTTAAATATCTCGAAAACTATGAGGTTTAGAAAAAAATTACTCGAATTCGATTTTAAAGATAAAAAAATGCTCTTAAAAAAAGGTTTCTTGTAAAAATTTCATAAACCATGTTGTTTTTAAGATATTTCAAAAAACACTAAAAAAAATCAACAGTACCCTGGCGTCGTTTTAAACTGTCAGTAACAAAAAAACTAAAAAAAAAAAAAAAAAAATGCAAGAGTCAAGTTTTTGTAGAACTACCCTGGAAGTATCATCGTTTTTTCAAAATATCTCGAAAACAGTGAGTTTTAGAAAAAAAATTCTTTTAAACAATTTCAAAGATAATGAAATTCTCTTAAAAAAAGATATCTAACAAAATTTGTAAAACCTCATAATTTCCGAGATATCATCAAAAAAAAACACGCCGACGAGAAATTCGAAAATCAAAAAATGTTAACAGATATCGAAATGCATACGTAATTGTATATACATGCACACACACGCGCATATATATACACACTGAATATCTTAAATGTATTCTGCAATTTTGAACCGCAAAAAAAACCCTCGAATTAGTTTTAAATTAATTTAAAATAAAAAAATTACACAATTTCTCGTAGAACACTAATCGACACTGTTTATATGCTTATATACCTATATACATATTATGTATATGGATATGATTATACCGTATTTATATCAGCCAATGACTAAGATGCAATTTTACGAGTTACAGAAGCTATATTAGTCATAGCAACCCCTTGAAAAAAAAAAAAAAAAATTGAAAGAAACCGCGCGTGATAAGTATTTAGTGAGAATAGACGGCGATTGATGTTGATTGCAAATTAACATCTTAAATGTATATAATTATTATTATAAAAAAAATACAACTACCAAAAATTGTTTGTAGGCTGTCAATAAAAAATGGCAACAATAAAAATTGAGTATAGATAAAAAAGCGTATTTTTTCTAAATCAATCAATATTGTAAATTGTAAAAAATGCAACAAACAGTTTTTTATAACTCGTGAGAAACATGTTTATCTAATCAGCGAGTTGTTTTTTCTTTCTGCTTTCAACTATCAATCGCATATATAATATATATTATTTAATTATTTTACTCTACCATCGCCAAAAAACGGTAGAAAGAGTTGTTTTGTGTGTTTTTTCATCAACTAGTAAATAAGCATGCGCACGCTTTACAAAGTTCAATCGGTGCTTAAGCAGAGTACTCACGGCTTTCGGTATCAATAACGCTCTCTTTTTTTTTTTATACTTGAAAATTCCATCTATAGGGACGGATTATAATACGACGCTTTTTATCGTTCCAGTACACAGACCTTTGTAACATATCTTCTCTCAACGGTCCTATATATGGTGGTTGGCGGAGTACATGTCCGTCAAGTACCTCCACTCGTATTTTTCAAACGTATATCTTCTCTCACAATCTTTATAAACGTCGGCATTCAAGGATTTTTCGCCACCACGGTGATTATCTTTACTTGAAGAAAAAAAATTTTTTTTTTTTCTCTGTATGACATGACTCGTTATTTGTGCGAAAAAATCCGAAAATTATCATGTATCTGTACGGTAATAAAAATCTTTTAGCCTGATTTACACTCGTAAAAATCGCCCATTTTTCATCATATACATAAAAAATAATTCATGTCAAACATGAAATTATATAATAAAAATTAAAGAATTATTATTTTACCATTAACCACGGTGAAATAATTTTTTTAAGTGTGTTAATATATCAACTAACGTGGATTATACTCACATTCACGAGTGAATTTAACCATAAAATAACGATAATACGCATAGAAGAAAAAAACGTTTAATAACGTTATTAAATAAAATACCCTCGAATATTAAATTCTCGAGTAAAAAAAACCCCATGAACCCATAAAAAACGACATCACTATCAAAGTCTTTAGCCTCTCAAACGTATTTCAAGATGGATGTCAATATAGTGAGCCGAAAAAACCGAAAAAAAAAACCTAAAAATTGCGGGGAAGAGGGCACATGTATTAACCAAAAGTTCAGTACTCCCCTTCCGACCGATTGCCCGAGTGAAGAACAAAAAGACGCCGATAAAACGGCGATGATTAAACATCGCGATGATCCCACTCAAGATCGTGAGGAACTGCTGCATGATGACGGTGTCGACCGTTTGCCATCTCACAATCATTTTCACAATCGCTCGTGTCTAAATCATCATCCCGAAAAGAGTCATCCTCATCGGTGTCGGAGCTGCCCGAGTCGTCGGCCTCATCCTCGCGCGCGTGAGCATTATTTTCCGACAGTCGATCCATGGGATTGACGGTAATTGCGAGAGCCGAGTCGTCCCAAGCCATTTCGGTCTCGGCCGCGAGCTCATCGCCAGTAGTGCGACGACGCTGCTTGGCAGCTCCGCGAACGCGAGCAGCCCCAACGACCACCATGAGCAGAAGAAAACCGATGCAAGCGGCGGCAACAATGGTCAAAGCGTGGCTGCTACCAGTTGTCACCGAGGAACCGGTTCTGCCTCCATCGCGAAGCGCAGCCGGCACATATTCATTGAGCGTATCAGTGTGATGCTGCGATATTATCGAGTGTCCCTGAATGGGCTCGAGCATTTTGACAATGGGTGGCGGAACCTCGGGCGTAGGTTGCGGGGCTGTCGTTGGTTTTTCCTTGGGATGAATGACAGCAAGTGTCTGCACATACTCATTGCTGGCGAATCGGTCGCTTAGCTCGCTACAAGTCAGCTTGAAAACACGATCTAGATAGTAGGCAGGCTTGCGATTGGTATAAGTGATGAGACGGATGAGTTGTTGGTATTTGTAGGGAGTATCTGCGCCCGATAGTACCACCCCATCGTGATCGATACGTGCGCTTATCGATTGAAACTGTTTCAATGCATCAACAGACGGCAGACCAACAGTTTCATGATCTGGATTTAAACTCGGGTAAACACTGACGGTACATGCGTCAAGCCGTGCGGCTGATCCTGCGGTAACTTGAGCATCGGGAAAAACTCGAACACCCAGACGGAAATCTGCGTATTCATGCGCAACATGGGCTGTCCCATTCACGGTTATTTCTGGGCGCGGTGGTTCCAATACTGTCACATGCGATTGGACACTTGGAATGGTTGATAATGGTATGTCACTTCCCTCGCAAACAATGCTCGTATCCAGACGGAAATTACGACGGCCAGGAGTTGGAAAATGACGGCTATTTAAATAGCCTATACGACGAACAAGTGTCTCGATATTTGTATAGTTATCGCCGTCTATTCTCACCTCTGTCATGTCGGAATTTGTGAGTAGTTGAATACCTGGCTGCAAATAATCCATTGCAGGCACGTGGATTTCTTCCTGACAGCGGCGCAGGCATGACAACACCTCGGGCTTTTCATTTTGTCCTACGAGCACCGAGAGGCCGGCGAGATAGCCGCGGAAGTGGTGCTTTGTTCGGTTGTCTGTGCCCTGCCAGCATGCACCGACTACCAGCGTTGTGTTGATGTCTTTGGCCGGATGCAGAGGCCAGTCGTCGATGATTTCTGGGTTTTTCTCGCTTGTTGGTGGCTCCTTACCGTCGACAAAGAGTGTCACACGTGGAAAGTCAACTTGCACGGCGTAGTGGTGCCACTTGTCGTCGCAAACTTGAGGCAACTTCCAGCGCCATTCGGCCGGACGGAATATATTGGGGTCTCCCTCGGAAAAGTCTCGACGCAGCAGAAGAATTAGCCGACAGTTTCGGATAAATAGAGCATAGTGATGGCGATTCAATTCTGTGAAAAAAAAATTTTTTTCATTCAATTGGCTTTAAATATTTCATTTTTATGGAAATTTTTTTTTTTAGGTACACACGACTTATAATGTGATTGACCGCGGTCGAAGCAAATACTTGAAAATGAATCAAAAATTTTTTTTAATTAAAAAAAAAATTAATGCATTTGTTAATTGAGAATTCTGCAAGATGTTTTTATATAGGTTTTTTTTTTTTTTAATTAAAATAAGAGGAATTTTTTTCTTTTTGGTTGAAAGATGAAACGTTCTATGAAATTATTGCTCGTGCTTTGAATAATCGATAATATTGCTTTATATTGAAATAAAAAAAAATACTTTTTTTTTCCTGCTGTGATGAATATGAATGATTTTTAAGAGAAATTTAAAAGGCATATAAAAGTATTCTCTGGGGGTGAAAAATCAGATTAAGCAGAAATATTTTTTTTTTTTTAGATTTTTGACTTTTCAAAAAAAAAAAATCAATTTTAAATAAGGTTTTTAATCACGGAAAATAATTAATATAATTATTTCACGCTTCTATTTATAGGCCAACTGGTTTTTCCCGCAGCAACTCTTCGAGTCGCAATATGATATATAGGATTTTTTTCCCCTCTTGTATTTAAAACTTGAATGTATGTTTTTATGTCACTTGTTTTTTAGAGAATTTAGGTCTCTACAATTTTGTTTATGCATATAAAGAGGTTGGATGCCTGTAACAGGCGTTTTTTTCCGAGTTGATGAGAAAAAATGACAAAAATTGAGCAAAAAAAAAAAATTTGGAATCCCCAATAGAATAACCCGTTTCACGTCAGCCACATTTTTTTCTCGTCTTTCAATTATTTAAATATCTTTTCAAGACGGAATTTATTCAGTATCATTGAAAAGAAAAAAAAAGTTCTTGTCAAATTTCCAAAGCGGTATCCCTCGGAATTTCTACGTTTTTGAGGTTTTTTCGCAATAACTCGATAACCACTTGAGACAAACAGATTATTCTGCAACCAAATTGTAGAGAATTTCATTCTCTACAAAAATTGTCTATACAACTTTTTTTGTAAATCGCATAAATTTTGAGATATTTTGAAAAAACAAAATTTCAAAAAATCGATATTATTTCGAAAATTATACAAGATGGAAAAAAATGTATTTACATTTTTTTAAAGAGAATTTAATTATCTACATTTTGATTCCGGAATTATTCTGTTATCTTGAGTAGCTATCAAGTTATCGCGTAAAAACCTTCAAAAATCACAAAAACAGCAAAAATTCCAAATTTTTTCTCTCTTAAAAACTGCTTAAAACTATTCTAAAAAGATGATTCAATAACTAAAAGAGAAAACAAAAGTTGGCCGACCAAGCGACAAGTTGTACTACTGGGAATTCTCGGGAGAAAAATTTTTTTTTTTAACTTTGTCTCAACTGCATTAAAAAAAAAACTTACTGTGATCATCAGCAGCGCAGAGAATGTGTTCCTTAATGTGCGAATCTTGTCCATGATGCGGCAAATGTTTGATCCAAACTCCAATGCTAAATTTCTGAGCAAGAGCATGATCCAAAACCTCAGATGGAACAATGGCCGCCGAATTGGTGCCATCAAATTCAAAAATTTCATCGGCCTCCTTGCCCTCATCGCGCGACAAGCTAAAAGTCCAGGATGTCGTAGGTCCCGGAGTTGGGAGTAAATCAACGCTGTGATTAGAGGCGCCGCAAATGCTGCGCTGACTCTCGACACTGTAGGTATCGCGGTCGCAGCCCTTTCCAATATGATCGGTTGTGAGTGTGAGTGTAACTCGCAAATTTCGCAATACACACGGGGCGTCACAGAGCTCAAGTCGCGCCGAGGGAATAAAAGGCTGCGATCCAGCACCGGCAGCGTAATCAACTTGTTCGGGAATGCCACGCCAGCCGGCCGAGCACACGCGATTGACTTTAACAGTCACCATGGCCGGTGCTGACTGCTTCATGCCGCAATCGTACGCCACGACGCTCAGGATATAATTATGAGAACGCTCATAATCCAGCGGAACGGTGTTGCGAATAATCCCCTCATTGTCAATAACAAATGGCTGATCAGCCGTGAGAATTTCGTACTTGCAGACATCGCCAAAATCCGGGGTACAGTCGCGATCCGAGGCCTCGACTCGAACAACCTTTTCGTAGAGACGATGCTCATCAACTGTGCTGACATAGGCAGGCTGTAAAAACTGTGGTGCATACTCGTTTACGTCAATCACCGTAATGTGAACTGTAGCACTGCAGAGAAAAAAATATTTAATTGTTTATTTATTGTAGATAAAATAATAGGTATTAAAATTTTGTCTTACTTTTCAGATTGTGCTCCATTGCAGGCAACAGCGGCAATGTCAAATTTATAATTGCGACGTTTTTCACAGTCAAGTTTACGAATGGCACGTAATTTTGCCATTCCCTTTTCCTTGACAATTATTTCGAATGGTGCATCACCATGATGCTTGTTGGCAATTCGAAATGAACATATACTTGCACCCGTTGCACGAATTTGAGGTGTTACTTTGACGAGAGTCTCATTTTCATTAACAAGACCGTGATATCCACCCTCCAAATTCTCCAAATCCAAGTGTGGAACTATTTTTATAAAAAAAAAATCACAAAAATTAAACTCTATGCCTCATTTAAAAATAATAATAATAATAATAAAATTTGTAGAAAATTTTAATACTATGAAAAAAAATTGAAAAAATTTTTTTTAACAATTTAATCGTCGTTATTTCGAGTTGGTATATGGATTACGGTTATATAAACAACTTTTAAAAATATTGTCATTGGGAAATAAGATACAGTGAGGAAGTAAAACTGATCAGTTTTTATTTTTTATCCGAAAACTTGTCTATATTTGTGTCATATCTGAATGCATCAGCGACGCGATCAAGCGAGTGATATTTTAAACTCTGAATCACGTTTAAATGGACACACAAGTGACTTCGTTTCATCCCAGTCACACGTTGAAAAAATTGTCATTGACTGGAAATCGAGCTCAGAAAAAAGAAACAAATTCCAATAAAAACTATGAAAAAAAAGTTTCCTCATTTTTTCATCAAAGTAAAATTAATATTTAATGTTATTGCATTGTTTGTCGTAAGTTGTATAATATACGAGGTAAATTAAATCGCAACTAGTTTGACAACTATTACCATGAAACAATCAATGAGGTCAAACGCGAGTTTTTAAATCGAAAGATGAAGAAAAAATGTTAAAAAGAATGTAATACATGGATATGAGAAATCACTTGATGGATAAATTCAGGTAGAATATTGATTTCTCGAGGTAAAAGTAAATTTGGTGCATGAAGGGATGACTGTAGCGTGAATGTCACTTGTATAGTATAACGAAATCGCCATAACAGTTCAGGTATCACAGGTGCCTTAGTCAAACACAAGGATTGAAGACGCGTAGGGACGAAAAATCCGCAGAAAAGAATGAAATAAAGGCATGAAATGAAGTTAAACGGGTAAAAGAGCTCGGAAAAAGCATTTAAAAAATGGGGAATAAATGTAAGACAAGTTAAAAGGTATAAATGGGGACATGAAAAAAGATAAAATCACCTCCATGATCGTTGAAAAAGGTCGGTGTAAGAGTCGCATGTGAGCATCCTATCGTTAGGCCGATAAACACAGCACATGCAATCACCAACATATTGCTTGATTATCTTATTTCCACTGTTGGAAATTATTTAGTGTTCTTTTTATTTAAATTCACTCGCGAGACTTGTTAGAAGCGCATTGCAACTTTACTACGGCTCGTCTGAGAGACAGGCACACACAATCCGCGAAGTCAATATTTGACGGAAATATCGATTCGCCAGGAAATTTCCCATGTAACCGCCAGAGAGTGCTGATGTTATCCTTAACGATGCGCGCGCCGAATTAATTATATCCCGCGAAAATTTAAAATTTATTCTACTAAATTTTTTCTTTCCAAAAAACGTCAATCAAACAAACCCACATCATAAAAAGTATACAACAATCAATCGAATAATGGAAAAAAACCATCGAGAAACGGTTTAAATACAAAATAAATATATCTGATATAACAGATAATTTTTTTTTTATGTTTATATGCAGTGTTTATGTTTAAACAATGCAGAAATACTTTTTTTTTCAATTTCAATTGGTAAATAAACAAAATGGCGCCCATCACAGTGTTGACACTGCAGCGCCATTTTGACATACCATGCACGCGCGCGCGCTCAGGTGTGTATTTTTTTAAAAATCTTACGTTTTATAAAAAGAGCTTAGTGATAAATATAAAAATAAAATTATACATATTTAAATAGTACGCGCTCGACGTGCGATTCGCTCATTCGTGTTTATTGCGGCGACGCGAAGACTCACTATATAGCCAATCGCGTCATTACATCGTCGCGCGCAAAAGATAAACAAACTAAATAAAACTTTGCGAGCCGAGCTTATTTGATATCTATATCTACCGCGACTCATCTCTAACATAGTATATATGGTAACTTCCAAGAACTTATAGCACGCGCACTCTTTCACTGCTGCCCACGCGAGTGGGAGGTGCGAGCGAAAAGTTGTCGCCCAGCGACAAAGACAGAGGCACACGAGAGAAAATGAACGCGAGACAGCGGAGGGTAATTTTGATTCATCTGTCATCTCAACTTGCGGGGCTAATCTGAGTGACCCAGTGTCGTGGTTCAACCATCAATTAGCACAAATCAAGGCTTCTACGGCGTCAAGTGAGCACTATTACCACTCCATACATTCGCCTGCTATTATTCAGCTTTGTCGCATATTCTTTCTTTACTTTCCCCCTTGCGCCTCCAATATATTTTCCTAGTCGCACTAATCGCCGGATAATCCTTATCTATGCTAATATAGTTGCCACAATGCAGTGGATTCTGCTGACATGTCTGTACCTGAGCTTGGTGAGCGCACGAACTGAGGAGGACCAGGCAACTCAGGGAGCATCTGCAGAGGTCGAGGTGGGAATTGCGCCACCCGAGCGCTGCTTCCACGCGCCCGTCAGCGAGTGTCCCCGCGTAGAGCAGGCCGATGACTGTCCCTGCAAGAGGATCCCAATTCTCGGATACTCGGAGAGCGCAGTTCTCTGCTGCAATCTAGACTCTCGCACATTTGAGAGTGGCCTGAATTGCGTCAACTTCCCGGCCAACGTCTCGCACATTCACATACGCAATGCCACACTTGATACCTTTAACGTGAGCGCAGTCCGCTGGCGCCGGCTCAAGTCCCTGGCCTTGACGGACGGTCGCGTGAGCCGTGTCCGCGGACAATTCCTCATGATGACGCCCACCCACTGCCTCAATCTCTCCAACAACGGCCTGGTCGACATTGAGAACAACTCGTTTACACGCCTGGCTCTTCTCGCCAGCCTCGACCTATCCTACAACAATGTAACGCACCTGCCGGCCCTGGCCATCAACGGGCGCGAGTTTTGGCTCGACATTTCAGGTACCAACCTGCGTGATACATGCTGAAAACATGAATAATAAATGTTAAATTTACCCAGGAAGCAACTCACTGCTCTGTCACGACGTGTATCAGTACATCAATAAGACCGGCGAGAAGCAAATCAACTTTCACCGCGAGAATGAGACTGTTTGCTCGGCCAGCAAGACTTGGCAGTGGTTCAACACCACCGAGGAGGTGCCGCTGAAGCAAGTGCGCTACCTCAGCCTGGTGGGTAGTAGTTGAAAAAAACACAATTGCTGGATATCTTGGATTTTACCAGAGATTTTTTGTTTAGCTGCAGCACGAGTGTCCAAAAGGTGATACCTGGCAGTGCCAGTGTAATTTCCGGCGTTTGGATATTATCAATGGGAAGCCGCCGACCCTGGCGGTCAATGTCGACTGCAGTGGCATCCAATTGACTGAGCTGCCGCCTCGATTGCCGCAAAACACAATCGCCCTCAATGTGTCCTACAACAATGTGAGCTCCAATGCACAATTTAACCCTGTAAAATAATTTTTTTAAAGCATTTTCCACTATGTTTTTTAGATTACACTTCTCGACAATTTGAGCACAAATCCGTCGTACCAGGATATTCGAGAGTTTTACGCGGATTACAACAGTATATCATCGATAAATCAGCTGGAAGGCTCAAAGTTTTTGGATAATTATGGGTTCTTGTACCTTCGATTTAATAAAATCAAAACTGTGAGTTGATCAACGGGAAGAGATGTTGAAGCGTGGATTTTTCATGGTTTTCTTTTGTAGGTTCCGACGTATATCCTCTTTCCAAATGCACACGACAGGAATTACGCTAGCACGAGATACGTGCGCTTGGCCGGGAATGAGTTGCACTGCGACTGTAACACGGCAAAGTTCTTGAAGGTTTGGCTGCAGACGAGAATCCTCGATTCCGATGAGGTTCTGTGTGAAAATGTCAAGGAGAAGGTTGTAGACCTGGAGCCAGGAAAAATGTGTGTTTACCCTGGCGATTGGACGGATTATATTTATTATATTATTGCGGCTGAGGTGATTTTACTCATGAGTCTTGTTGCCAAGGTCTCTTATGACTATTGGATCTTCAAAACTGTCGGTTATCTCCCGTGGCCGGCAAACAAAATGCCCAAATTGCCGTGTGATTGGCTGTGTGAAACGTAAACAAAAAAAAACAGACGATTATACGTACCAAGTGATATTTTTACATGATTGAGGAAAACAAATTTTTGTTGTCGTTGTTGTTGTTGTTGTTGTTGTTGTAAATTTTCGTACTAAATGTGACTAGAATGGAGGTTTCGAAAATTGACGGTACTTGAGAGTGAAATACTCTAGTCTTTTGATATTAATTACAGCAATTAGCAAATGACAGGATACTCTTTTACGCCAAACTCGGTATTTAATAAAATGATATTAATAAAAAAAACAAACTCACTTGCGATTACTCGACGAAAAATAAATCAACTCCTTCATTTATTTCTCACAATTTACCCCCAAAACGAGGGACACATTAAAGTCTGCAGATCAGTAGAAGAAAATACTCTTCAATTGCTTTTCGCACAGCCTCTTAACTTCATCTGGAAAAAAAACACAAAGAAAAAAATAGCCATAAAAAAATTTTCTTCACACATCAACTCACCGTCAATTTCAATAATATTCGCATTTTTTTGCTGAATTACAACGAAAAATTCCCGTAAATTCGACAATTTCCCAACGACCCAGTAGTCACTCATCGTCTTGATGACAACCTCGCTCGCCTCCTTCAGGCGATTAGTGTCACTATTAATGTCCGTGATGATTCTAAGGACTTCTGGAGTTGTGAGAACATTGGAACACCGTCGATTGTCCAAGTGGATCGTACTTTTGTACGCCAAATTGAGTCTATTAAAGTACAAGTACTTTGGCACAGATTCCGAAACGTCAGGCACGTGTTTGGAGCACTGTTCAGCCACAGCACTGACGAGAGTCGTTAATTGAGGGCCCAAAAATACGTCGAGACTCTTCAAGTAGTCAATAAGAAGGCTGCTACCTGTTGATGTAAGTAAAAAAATTAATTTTACAAGCTCAAACTCATCTGATTGTGGGTACTGACTCTCCACAAAGAGGCAGAGCGTGGCACTGAGCGCGCTGTAAACGACCAGGTAGAGTGACGACGGCTTGGTGGCGTAATTTACAAACACCTTGGGCGACTCGACGATGCCAATGGATTCGTTTATGCTCGAGGAACCCGTGACAAACCTGGGAAAGCATCCATAAGCAAAAAAAAAAAATAATAATAAAGGTTAAAAGCCATTACTTTCCATAGTGCGAGCTGGTAAATGGGGATGTAGAGTTTCGCGGCATTGAGCCACCGTGCAGCTCTTTTTGGAGGTATTCCGGCAACAGGGAGGTGATAAGATAGTTGTAAACCACCTGCATGTCCTCGGGCTCCAGGCCACTCCTGTAATTTTAAAAATTTTGTTTAAAAAAAGTTTGGAATTGCGAGGAAAAAATTGCGACTTACCAGACAAGCTGATCGTTGTACAAGAATGCAGTGTACTTGACTTGGGGGAATGTGGCCTCAATGAGGTTCATAAAGCACTGCACCTTTAGGAATGTGACTTTGTCGAGCGGGAGAAACTGCAGACCTTGAAACACATCGAGGATGTCGCGGTGATTGAGCTTGAGTGCTGGTAAAAACTGCAAGACACGATGTTCAATAAATTCACAGACTTGAGGGGACTTTTATCTCAGCATACCCCGGAAAAAAAATAGTCGAGCTTGTGTTTCAAAAGGGTCACAGACACTCCAAAGTCCGGATGGCTGAGAATTGTCTCGAATGAGCCCATAAAGAATCGGAACCGCATATAGGCCTGCTTGACAATGGCCTGGCATACTGAGCTCGATACTTGGTCGTTCTGGTACTCGATATACTCATTTCCGTCTTTTACCCTCCAAATATAGGGCACTCCAACGATCTAAGGGTAAATTTTAATGTCTGTGATATTATTATTGTGAATTAAAAAAAATAATATTACCATGACAATCCAGAAATTGGGCTCAGGCTGATAGTAAACCTGACGGGTCTTGTGTGTGTGACAGAAATCACAGTCCTGACCGGGATTAAAGGACCTGCGAATAATTATAAAGGTTATGGCTGGTTTTAAATTGTAAATTACTGAAAATATACTCGGTGAATTTGATGATTGCCTCACAGAGTCCGACATTGCGGACTTTTGTGTCAAAATCCGTTTTTTCGGGGTAGTAATAAAGAATTTTTTTCTCTTCCTGCAACAAATGAACATGATATAGACAAACATTATTAAAGCGAGCTTTTTTACATACTTCGCCTTCCTTTTTCGCGTATGTTCCATTAAAAATATAAAAGTGTTCTAATGTAATATCCGGCTTTGATGTCATTATAGTTAAGTAGATATAAATACAGTGAGTTTCAATCAGTCTTTGTTTACAGTAATTTTGTCATTTTTGGGATGACGTCAACGGATCACTGCAGAGGTAGAAAAACACTGCTCAGCGGTGCACAAATAGGGCGGAAAATACGGAAACACAAAATCAAATGTGGAATGCAATAAAACGTGATATCACTGGATTCACTGGTATTAAAATGATTTTTTTTTCATATCACTCGAATCACACGACGGATTATATTCGACAAGGTCGCCGGCGCCATTTTGTCAACCAAGATGGCGGCGAGGTGGCGCGAAAACTAGAAAAATTCAAACCCACTACTTCCGCATAATTTCAAAATTACCGAAAAAAATTATAAACTAATCATATAAACAATACAATAATGGTCAGAAATCTATTTGTATCCTTATCAAGATATTAGTATAGAGTAAAGTACGTTCCACAATTTGCTTTTAATTTTTAACCACGCAATAATGCCAATTATTAATTGTCGTGCAATTTTTACAGCTCAACTAATACTCGAAAAAAATCGTGCATTATAACCGCGAGATTAGAGAACATATATGCATATATTGTTTGTTTTATTAAACACAGAATCACAGAGCAAACTGGACATAATCTCGAAAAAGTTTGGAAAAATATAATTGTAATACGCTCTCGTTTTTTTTTTCTATCTTGCTTCGATTATCGTCAATCAAATTACAAGATTAGTAATTAGTTATACTTGCAGTAATTATCAGGAATATATCGATCGTTGGTCTGAGAGCTTGATTGACGCGGTGGCAACAAAAAAGTATTAGTTGGAAGGTCCAAGTTTATTTACAAATCAAGGCAATATGAATTAATTAATTAGTCAATTAATTAATTACTACATGCATTCTGTTTTATGCCCAATGACTCTCTCTCCCTCTTCTTCTTTCTCTTGTAAAAATCCATCTTTCTTCTATTTTTTTTTTTTACGTTTTTCTCGTTTTTTTTTTCTTTTTTTCTGACAAATTTTGTACAATATATAATCTTTGTGGCTCACATTTCCTTTACAATAATTATATATCGAGTTCTTGGCTTTCGTTGAACTCGAATTATTTATTTTTTTTTTATCAATAAAAATCGCCCCACTATTAAAATGATTCCATATAAAAAATTTTATACCATGACTCCATGCACAAGCGTCGTCATACAAACGACTATATTTCATTTTTCTTTATGTTAAACTATATTAATAGTATTATATCTTTTTTTTTTAATCACACATTCCATCATCATCAGTCACTCACTGAAATTTTCCCATAATCGGAAATCTCCTCTCTTTCCCCCCCGTCGTATTTGTGTTTAATAAAGTTTGCACATTTGTTAAAAGTAACAACTTTGTACTTGCAAATAATTGCAGCGTATTTCCACATTACCCCCTTCGGTGGGGATTTTTTTTTTCACACAACCCACACATTTCACACACACATATTTATATATATCTCTATATATAATGCTTGCAACGAGAGAACCAATGCAATGAAATGCAATTCGAATAAGCGAATAGCCCTGCTCTTTTACTGCTTGAGCTATTTTTTTTTTTTTTTAGTCAACAGTCACAAAACATTTACACTAAAATTTTTCCCACAGTCTCACACAAGTTATACAACAATTATTCGATCGTTTTACTCGTTTGTTTTTTTTTTCTTTTAGGAAATAATTACTTTTCCACGTGAATTACTTATCGATGTAGAATATAGTGTGTGTGTGTGGTTTAAAAATGATTTTTACATGTATGCAAATTACAAAAATTTGACGAAACATTTACACATTTGTTTTTCATATTTCTTCCCGTTTTTTTTTTTTTTTTTCTCTCTAAGCGGAAGCACCAATTGATTCATTCTTTAATTGTTCACATATAAAATATTTGAATATACTACGTCAATAAAGCCGCAATTTCTACGCTGTTTATGAGTATTTTGTCAACACATTCCACTTTCAAGTCCCAGCAAATAATTATCAATAACACAATTTTCTCCCTTGAATTTTTTTTTCCCCTGATTTTTATTTCATCTTTGTTTTTTCATCTCCCAACGAAAATTGTTATGCAGATTTAAAAAAGTACGAGTACGATCGCACCCACACACACGTGGGTGAATGTAAAAAATTACGAAAATTACGATTATCTTGACGATTACGTGAAAATTCCCAAGTCAATGGATATCAAACTACTAAATAGTTGTCCAGGAGCAATATACAAAAAATATATATATATATAATCAAAGCGTTAAAAATAAATCAAACAAACCGTTTGGGAAGAGACACACACCTCTCTGGATACTATATAAAAAAAAAAAAAAAAATGCCCAGCGTTTAGTGCAGCAGGACGGATGGATTGTGTTGAAAATTTGTCGTTTGTCAACCGCCAAGCCTCGAGTTAAAGTACATAACTATAGTCATTTCGTCACGTAAACTCTAAGTAACCAGTGCTCTTAAAAACTCCCCCAAAAGATTACCCAAGTAAAATATAAATAATTTTGGCAGCCAGTTGGAAAAAATAGATGATATGCATGAATAATGTAATAAACGTCGAAATACAACAAAAAACGCGATTAGAAAAACTTTCGGAAGCCAAGAAGAGTCTTTTATATAAACACAGACGTGTGTTTCAAGTGGACGTGAGAGGCAATGAAGCGTATTGATGATTGGGGAGCACTGGAACTTGTTTAGTCCTTTGAATACACACTCAGAGGTGGTTTTAAATGAAAAAAAAAAAAACGGTCGTGTCTATTTCGACGGCATTTCTGGACGTTGAATAGTGCGACAGGAGAATCCAGCGACGCGCATAAAGCCGTCAAGTGCCCTGCTCAAAGTGCAGCGTGAGGCGACAAGACTGACCGCGAGGCCAGACTGACGGCGGGGCTAGGAGGCGCCCATTGATCCCGGCGGTGGGCTCGAATTGTTTTGAACAGATCCCGGCACCTGGTTGTACGGATGATTGCTGTTACACAGCACTGTATAAACGTTTTCCACGTTGCTGAGCTTCTCGAAAAATGGAATTAAATCGAGAAGTTCCGAGTCGGTCATGTCATCGAACCACGATGCCACTGGTACCTGAAACACATGAGAGAAAAACAGCCAATAAATACCAGCGGCCAATGCAACTTGACAATCATTGCGGCTTGCATGATTACTTTTCTTATGCATCAATGGCAGACTGTGTGTTCAAAGTGCTTATCGATTCCCCGTGGCCTTGAAAGCGATAATGTCAGAGAGGAAAAAAAGCCCGAGGCTCTTTACGTGCCTACAGATGGATAATAATCATCTATATCGAGCCTTAAGGTTAAGGTCGGGCCTGCTCAGACCGGTAAATTAATTATTCTGTGTGTGTGTGTGTGTTTTTTTTTTTTACTCCCTTACCGCATTGTCCGGGTGAAATATGTAGCTCGCGGGACTATTGTCAACGATAATTATCTGATGAAGGTCTCGTCCAAGTTTATTCAAGTCCTTCACATAATTTCCTCGATGAAAAACACAAGATTCTCGAAATAATCTTGCCCTAAAGACTCCCCAACGATCGAGAAGATCAGCAACCGGATCAGCATACTAGAAAATTCATGAAAAATAATTAATTTACGGTTAAATAATGTGAATAATAAAAATAGTTTACCTTGGCAAGGCTTGCGGTGAACAAAACACACTCGTAGAGCTCGCCCATCCTCTGTAGGAATTCATCGACATAAGGCCTTTTTAAAACGTACACCTGATGAACCGTTCCGTCAATTTCCACCGGAACAACAAAGTCCGCGTTGTTAATAGGTTTAAATGAACTGTGCACGAGAGTCTCATCGAGATCGATCACCATACACTTTTTGTGCATATCCTGATGACGCACCGAGGGAAGAAGGAAGCCAGGTGATCGTGTGCCAGGGGGTATGGATCCCCGGCCATCGCTCTGCACCGAGCTGGCCTCGGAGCTCTTGGAGCTGCCGCCACGGCCTCGGCCAAGGCAGCAGAGCAGCGAGCGCAAGAGTCCTCGTCCTTTGGGTTTCTTTCCTCCACCGCCGCCGCCGCCGGGAGCCACATTGCTCGCCGCGTCGTCCTTCGGCAACTGTGCTGCTCAATCGAGAGAAACAAGAGATCAAAAAAAATGAATACATAAATAAATAATAAAAAATGATGATGATGAGTAGAGGCGGCGGGCTCGAGGCGACGCGAATATATCGTATCTTATTAGACGATAAGACGATAAGACGGTAAGACGGCAGATTGGCTGGAGGCAAAGGCACGAGGCGTGAAGAGCACACGGGCAGGTTGCGACGAGATAATTGTGCGGCAAGACGCGAAAAATACCGAGAGAGAGAGCAAAGAGGAGCGTAGATTAGGAGAGCAATGCGAGAGAGGTAAAGCTAGTCGCGAATGGCGCGTGTGTCTGTGTGTCTGCCGCTGCTGCTGCCGTAACAGGTGCAGAGAGTGTGTGGTCTGATGGCGATTGAGCATCTGGTTAAAATGAAAAATTCCAGTTTATCTGTCATGTCATTTGGCTTACCTTTCTCATTATTGAAGTGGCCTAACTCGTCATCCCGTGACACTTGGGTGATAATGGACGATGCGTCCATTTAAAACATTTGTTGGTCCGTCCCTCAAGCCCAATCGTAAATTCCGTAGATGCGCAGAGTACGACCACTACCACCACCTTTGGCACGGTCGCCTCGCCACCACCACTGCCACGAATACGACGACGACGAGCACCACGAGATCCACGACCACAACGAAAGGCGAGCAGCGCGCCAGCAGGAGCCACGACGACGACGACCACCACGACACACTACTGCCAGTGACGCACACACACACGCGTGCATGCACACGCACCGTCGTCGCGACGCGCTTCTAACAAACACTTGGCTATGTCCCCACTTTGTTGTTCTCCCTCCCGCGAGCCCACAAGAGATCTACCGTTGCTGCTGGTGGTGATGTGTGTGTGCGCGCCTGGACCAAATACGCCAGGCTCTTTTGCCGATCGCAGCAATTTACTGCAATCACAAACGACGACGCGACGCGACGCGAGGCCGCTGGGTTATGTATTGCGAGGTGGGAGGCTGTAATTTCTGCTCGCAACCCAAAATGGCAGCGTTCTTGCGTGTTGTCGTTTTTTTTTTCGCTCTTTTGCGGGAGATGATATTCTTGGTTTAGATGATTGGCAGGGGATTTTGCACTGTCTGGGTGAAAACCAACACTAAAACGAGAGCGAACGTTTTGCACGTATATCTCTCTCTCTCTCTCTCGTTTGACCACTCTTTGATCTCAATTTCTGGTCGTTTTGCCAGCTGCTACACACCGCGCGATGCGCTCTCTCAGATAATACGATACGTCCGTCACAAGATCATTTTTTTCCAAGAGGTAAATGCGCCTGTGTAGCTGAGCAAGGTAATTGTTGAATCACTTTGTGTACCCGGTTACGTTGTACAAGATTATGGACCACACCTACATGTGGATTAATGTTCAAGTAGCCATTGTCCAACTCATTCTATTCGAGACACAACTACACAACTTGTTTACGTATGTATTGTTTTGCTGTGATTGAGGTTAAATTTACTAGCGATATGTTTGTGCGCGCAACGATGCACTACTCGTTTCACAAACATTCGGCGTGTACATACACTCATATGGTAAAAACATTGACTACCATTAGAGATGATAAAAAACTGTCGTACCGACCACTGATTTGCGCGCGCAATATTTAAATTTTCTTTATCAAAAGTTTATATAAAATTTATTATTTTTTCATGCATGAGCAGTATTGAAAAACTAAGCTTTATTTAATTTACAAAATAATTAAATAATATATATATAAGAAATTTACAAAAATTTAAATCGACGACTCAAATCAATTTCACGTACGTGAAAAAATTTATTTGTTATCAAATCTGTTACTTTCCTCATATCATTAATCATATTAACAATAAGAATTAAGAAAAGAATTATCAATTCAAACATTCATGGTTGTTTATATCAATAAAAAAAAATTCATGCAAGTACTCTGGCTGATGGTTCGAGCGTTACATGTACGACATCACTATAAACAATAATCATACCCTCGGTGCCTCTGTAGGCTAATTTTTCATGAATATAATCAATTATAAACATTGATTTATAGTCTAAGCTTGAAATAATCTACCCTAAAAGATTATGGATCTCGATGACATCGACATTTACGACGATTTGGTTGATTTTGGCGAGAATAATGGGGATGAAGTAAGTTGCACTGTGTTTGGAATTCTAAAAATTTTGGAAGCACCAAGCAAGATGTAAAAACTTTGTCTTTTAGCGATGTCCAAAAGAACTCAGAGAACGAATAAAAGAACTGGAGACCACTGTAATTTTGCTGGAGAAACAGATACAAGAGCTGCAAGCAATCAAGGCGACCTTGGAGGTTAATTTATCATCACTCATCAAGACTGCAAAAACTGAAATATCTCGAAAGGACCGAATGATAGCTGAACTACGACAAGAGTATATCATTCATTATTCATTTAACAATCCATTTTTCACGTAAATTATTGCTCAAATTTCTTTCAGGCGCGACAATACACTCTTCCGCAGGGCACCGGGACAAAGACCATCGCGCCCAGGCGCTCAGAAAGTTGCTAACTCGTCATCCAAAGCACCAAAAAACGTCAATCGGACGTCAAAAAATCCACCGAACGTGAATGCTCAGCACGAGGTCGAAATAACGCAGTCGTACCCGACAAAAAACCCTTCAAACCTCGAAATAGATGAGGACAACGATGACAAGGCCTTGCCCACCGACACAAAGTTGCCCTCGACGACAGTATTTGGTCAGAGATTGCAGAAAAAGTTGCAAGAGGAGGCAGAAGTATCAAAAAAAAAATTACCCGAGCCGCAAGTGGAGTTACCCGCGTCGCCAGACGGCGAAAAACACAAAAACCGAGATAACAAGGAAAATCGGCGTAATATAAACGCAATATTACACGAGATTGCATCGGCTAACGCATCGAAACGCGCCCATGTCGATGAACTGAACGGAAATTCGGAGAAACGACGGAAATTCAAAGATGAGGGAGACAAATTAGAGAGTAAGAGTCGAAAACCTGAAAAAGATCAAAAGTACTCAAGTGCAACGTACGATAGTACGTATTTCTGTAGTTCAGACCCTCGAAAAAATGACAGGGACGATATTGAACGATCAGGAAGGCGACCGAGCCGAGAATCGTCGTCGGGAACTTCGAGTGAACGGCGAAGCAGCCATAGCAGCAGAAAAAACGATTCTCCAGTGCGGCACAGCAGTAGAAATCACAATAGCCACAGTAAAAAATCTAATCGCGATCATAAAAGCTCGCGACAAATATACTCGGAGCGTCCTCGAGGTGCAGATCTGCGTGACCGGATCACAGGATCGAAAAGCAGGCCAAAAGAACCGTCAAGCGACCGGAGAATTGACGATAAACGTCGCGATACCAGGAATACAGACAAGGAGAAAAATCAAATCGAGTCGAGTCGTAGCCGACGCAGTAAAAGTCGGATTGTTGAAAATGAGCGGCGAAAAACGCGCTCTAGATCACGAGATCATTTAAACACACGGGGAAAAAAATATCCTCATCGACCACCCTCTCCACCGTCATCACCACCTCCACCCTCGCCTCTATTTTCTCCAATTTCTCCTTTTTCTTCACCGAGTCTCAACAAATCACGGGAAATTCCGAAAATTGAGGAATCAAAGCTGGAAAAAACTCGAGTTTCCTCGGTCTCGGACGACCGGGCGACGGAAAATAATCAAGGAAAGGATGAAAAAAAAATTCCCGAAGAAAAAATGACAATGGAAAACGATGGTCTGGAGGAAGGAGAGATAATGGAAGGCTTCAGTGATGATGAAGATGTCGATAAAAACAACATAAAAGCTGTGGAAACTGAAAAAATCAAGTGCGATTCGTCAATGCCGACTTTGGAAAATTATTTACAGTCTACTCCATCGAAAAAAAAGGCTGAAAACATCGAAACAGAGCCTGAATTGCTTGAAAACCAGAATACAGATATGGATGTGGAAATGAGTGAGTGTAAATTCAATGGAGTTGATGTGAATTCAACTCCGATGAAGGAGGAAAAAATTGAAAATATCGAGGCATTTATTCGGAATTTCGACCCGGAAAAGTGTGAGCAATTGGACAATGCACGTATTTTAAATACAACTATTGATATCGCAAAGAATCTCGAGTATGAGGCGGATGATAAAGAGAAATATTTACAGATTGAACCAGAAATCAATGTTGACAATGAAGTGGAAGCTTTTAGTCCATCGAAAAATGGCGGAACAACAGCCCTGCAAATTGATACAATCGCGAGTCGCGAGGAGAAGACTAAAGTTTTGGAAATAAATGAAAAATCAAGGGAAGAATGCGTTGAAACGGTTGAATGGAACTTTCAGGACAATGAAATTGGAGCAACAGTTGAGATTTCAACAGATCCAGATGAAAAAGATGAGACGGAAAGTGCAAAAATCTCCGGAGAAATTGCTACAACATTAATTGAGGATAAATTAAGCGAACCAGAGAAAAAGGTATTCTCACCTCCAATGGTGATTTTATATGGAAAAGAGAATTTAAATTGCGAAAATCCAATTGTTAACGATCTCGGCAGTGCCAGAGTAGAAAAAATCGGTATGAGCACTCGACAAGCAACTAAAGACTCCAACAAAAATGTATCAAGCGATAAAATAACATTATCGGATGATAATTCAAATTCTAACGATAGATTAAACATTGATTCCGGTAAAAATGATGATAAGGAAGCTAGCCCTAATTTAATAATTGATGAAACAAGCCAAAGCAAGCCTGATGTACCGAAAACTGTTCGAAAAAATCGAAAGGGTGCTGCTGCTACTACTACTACTACTGCTAAAACACCTAATACCGCGGAAAATAATGAAAAGCAACAAAAAGAAAAAAAAATTGGTGTGAAAAAGTCACAACAAAATGCCACCCAGAAAAGTGATGTTAAAGTTATCAAGCGTAAAAAATTCCGACACTTGAGCGATGATTCATCGTCTGTAGTTTTAGTTGTAAGTGAACAAAAAAGTGATAATGTTTAAAAACAAAAATAAAAAAACAACATTTATATATAAATCTGTTGAATCTATCTCCCATATCGATGGCCTCTCAAAATGCAATATTTCATTTTACGATAATTACAAGTTTTCTCAAAGACAACATTAGTATTATCATTGTAGTCACATACCTGAGAGTTCAAGGATCATTCAGGATGGAAGATTTTATCCTTAATTTCGTGTAATAAGCATTTTTTCCAAAATTTTCCAGCAGATTTGAATTTTACAACCGCCGCCATCACAGCCATTTTTATTATTTCCAACATGGCGAACAATCAAAATGGCGGGAGAATTCAAATGCGCGCCAAAAATTAACAGCATCAAACTTTTTACTTTTGTTCGCTGAAAAATAAATTTATATTTTATTTTAAAATATAATTGAGAAAATGATGTTTTTTTAATTGAATTTTTTTATGGAAAACATTGATGGAAGTGACGTCACAAGTGCCCACGGTGCCTCCCCAAGTCCCCACTCTCATCGGCACTTTTCTGACAAGGAATCATGGGCGGTTTTGATATAGCTCGAACAACAAGTACATAAATTCATAATACATTATATTTCTAAACATAAAATAAAAATAAAAAAATCAGTGTTGTATAATATGTATACTGCTCTACAATATTCAGAGTGAGGTGAATTTTTTGCAGAGCTTGAAAAAATATTGTGTACTCTTTTATAATCATAACGTTGAGTACAATTGTTATTCACCCATCAAAAGAGAGTATTTAAAAACGATAGAAATGGGTTCAATGGTTCTTAAATCCTTATCTGTCCTTCTTGGAATATTTTTTGTGTTTGTTGGCACAATAAAAGTCACGTCCTACCTCAGCAAGGACCTTCACAAAGACTTGGTATGTAAATCAACAAATATCCCATAGAATTCCCATTCTACCGAATTTTAATCGCCTAAAAATTCAGTCCTTGACAGGGTGAAATAAACAAGTTATATAATAATAGTGTAGGCTGTCGTTTGATTAGCCAACAGACAATATATACATATCCAGAAGATTGAACGATCAGGTTATGTTGTGGCGGCATTCAATTTTATTGATTTTCATCGCTTCACCGAGTAATCTAACACTAAAACTGCTCTTTTATACTCAAAAAATTTTTTTTTAATCCCACGATTAAAAAAACGGGGGGGGGGGAAATTGAGTAATTTTTTTTCACATAAAATTTGAATAAAATTCGAAAAATTGTCGCAGCCAACAATCTTTCAAATCTATTTTTGTGTTCCATTGCCACACTATGAACTCGTTAACTTGGATGATCGCCAATATATCTGTCTCATGTCCTTACAAACTTAAAATACAGTGTTACAATTGATAATTTCAAATTACAGAGAAAAGAGTACGTGAAATATGCCAAGGTATTTCCCCTGTCGGAGTTGCTCAACTTTAAAGTTCCTAGCAAATGGTATCGCCGGGTCGTTGGATCCTTGGAAATTATTTGCGGCCTGGCAATGGCAGCGATTCCCAATCGTAAGTTCTAAATAATGGATCTCTATAGTGATGAAAGAAAACCTCCAATGAGTAATTTTTAAATTTTAGGAAGGATTAAAAACACCTCTAACGCCATCCTGCTGTGCCTGATGTTGATGGCAGTGTATTCCCACCATCGTTTGAGCGACAAACTCGAACGGACAGCTCCAGCATTGGTAAATATCTAAAAAAAAAAAAAACACCAAAATTTCCCTATAATAAACATGAATAAATTGCAGGTATTTCTCTTCATGCTCACGGGCAGGCTGGTGATTGACTTGCAGCTGGGTCGGCAGGCAAACGAGGCGCTCACCGCCAATGGAATTGATGACAAAGCTAAAAAACAAGACTGAAAGACACATTAATATAACTGAACGATCAATTCGTTTGCTTTGGTCAATTTTGAACAAGCAATACCAACAATTATGGGACTATGCACTCGGAATCATGACGGATTAGATATTATTGCTTAAAACTATTAATTTATACTAAATTAATTGACAAAGTATCGATTTACATTTGCAAAATCATTCGTATCAATCGGCTTCATCACTAGAACGTTTTAACTGCCATTTTTACTGAAAGAGATTAATCGAAAAATCACGAAATAACACAACCCACGTCATTTAAACACATTGCACATACTTATCTCCATGTAACACTTAAGAATCAAAGTATCCTTTTTACCTGGATGCTAAATCGTGACAAAGAAAATTTGCTACTTCCCGATATCAGACCAAAAGGAGTGTTCACTTAACAATGTAGGCATATTTATAGGAATTAATAGCTTAAATTGAATATAATTAAACGTAAGATTCATCGTCAATCATGATCAACAAGACGAATAGGTGTATTATGTGCCATATTATCTAGTCCAATCTTCTTATTTAATTTGAATAATTTATTTATTGATGTATAGGATGCTGCAAATTGCTCCAATATATATTTAATCTCTGTCCGCGGAATTTAATCATTATTAGTTAAGCTGTCTGAAAAATAAACTGTCGTAGGTTTTACAACGTTGTTATATATATATATATATATATTACTTAACCCTTGACATTTTTTATTTACAAACCATTTTTTACGCTTGTATGACTATCGAGTGCAGCAAGAAAAAAAAAACTCGAGCGCTCTGGCAATGCCTGCAGCTGTGATGCGAATAAAAATCATATATACGATATATACGAATAAAAAAAGCTTGAAAGCATTGTAGGCCACCTTTTTTTTCTTTAAGAATCTTGTCCAGTTGTCAAGAGACGTAAGGCTTTTTGGAGATTATCCACAGACGTTGGAATGTCATCGTAGTTGATTGCACTTCCCGCCCATTTGATGTATTTCTGGGCTTTGATCATTTGCTCGGGAGTCAGAGCGACACTTCCGACAGCTGGTAGAACGCGAATAATGTGAGGAGATATTTTTTAAACCCGGATTATAAGCGGAAAAATAGTTTACCTGTTGGTGGAGGCTGTGAAATTTCGAAAACTGGCGGAGTTGTCGGTGTTGAGGCTGGATTGTACGGATGAGGATTCACAAATGGCGTGAAATTTCCGTCAGAATTGCTTGAATTTGTTGGTACAGATGGCAATCCGTACGGATCTGCTGGTGGAGATGGTGCTGGTGCTGGTGCTGCAAACGAAATATTAAATTATAAACTGATTTTATTTGTGTGTGTAAATGTCTTTCATCTCATTCTCCACATTTTTTACTCAATTTCAACAATAAAAATCGACTTTTTAACGCAATTACAACGCGAAAATGACGATGGGAGTGTAAAATATTACTTGGAATTTAAATTATGTACCTTCTTCCTCCTCGTTGTCGGACTCTACCAAAAGTAAGAATATATTTACGTGAAAAATTGTCAATTTTTTCAGCTTTTTCGATAATTAAATCAAGTACCTGAGACAGGATTATCGTCAGGCTGAGTTTTGACCTCGGCCGGCTCTTCAGAAGCATCTTCTAAAGAATTACAACAACCTTAGACAGTTTTTTTCATTAAAAAAAAAGGTTTCTAACGACATTTATGCAGCTAATACAGCGGATTTGTGCAAACTAAGTCTACAGGCCTGCAGCAACGACGGATGGATTTAATCGAGGGTGAATATGAAGAATGAGATGAGAAAAAAGTGAAAAATCAGTGCAAAATACCTGACTGATTAACAGCTGAACCGTCATTATTAGGGTCGAAAGGTCCTGGAATAGGTGTTTCGCCATTTTTAAGACAATTATGAATATACGAAGCTTTCCAACGAGCGTATTTTCGATTTTGCGTCGCTTCATCGCTTAATTCACCAAAAACCATGAGAACATCATAAAGCAAACTGGCGGTGAAAAAATTCTGAACAACTTTTTTCGAAAAATTGCATGCTCGATCGTTACTGTCAGCAATCAAAAACAATTTTAATGCCCAATTTTCAATATGAGCCTGCGCTGCAACTTCATTTGTAATTGCTTCATTGTCATGCATTGTTTTTTTCGTTGATTCCAGCCATGTCATCAATTTCACCAGGAAGTTTGTCTCCTCTTGCGTCTTCTTTTTCGTCAATTTCAATCCAGTTTGAGCCACATAAAATCGTACTGTTCAAATCAGAAAATATGTTATTACTTGATATGCATGTCATTTGAGATAAATTAATAAATTTGATTAAATATACCCCAATAACTAATCACAGGATCGCGTTCATCATGCTCAAACGCAAGTTTCAAGTACGGTAGAATTCCTTTCAGGGATGCAGGCACTTCTTGCAACGCTGGACTCGCCATGTCAATTAATTAAACATCAATTGTGACTGAAAGTAATGTGTAAACTTGATTAATCAGTATCAATGAAAATTCTAACCTCTATCAGAGAATGGAATTTTTTTTATTTTGGGCGTCACAATCGGATTACAATTCATCATCGTCTGAAGTCACGGTGTACAGCAGTGGCGGGAAAAAACTGCTTTCCGCCTATGCGCCAGCAACCCTGCGCACTGACAAGTTGTAAAAAAGGAGAGGTTATATTTACACCTGTTTGTGTGTTTTTCCTTCGGCGTGCAGTAAAAAATGATCAACAATTGTCCTGACATAATTGTTCGGCTAGCCGTGGATCGTGCAGACACAAATTTCATTGCACGGGATGGCAATCAGCCAAAAATTTACACACCAGGCGAAGAAATATCTGGACAAACCGACTACTTGAGGTATCAAATCCCCTTCATCCAAAATCACAGTTTTTTCAACACCTTTTTAACAATTTTAGAGGACATGGAACCTACGTAGATGAGGATGGGAATTTACGAGCATCAGTGGCCGGAGTTTTGGAGAAAGTCAACAAACTAATCTCAATAAGACCTCTGAAAACGAGCTATCAGGGCGAGATTGGCGATGTGATTGTCGGGAGGATAACAGAAGTCCAGCAGAGTCGCTGGAAAGTCGACACAAACTCGAAACTCGACTCTGTGCTCCTGTTGTCGAGTGTCAACCTGCCCGGTGGCGAATTGGTAGGTCAAACAACCAGCAATCTGAAAAAATAAGTCTGGATACATTTTTTCTTTCATGTTTTCAGCGTCGCCGATCAGCCGAGGACGAGCAAACGATGCGTCGTTACCTGCAGGAGGGCGATTTAATCTGCGCCGAGGTACAGAGCACTTTTGTCGATGGATCTCTGTCCTTGCACACCCGTGTCCTCAAGTACGGCAAGCTGTCGCAGGGGATAATGGTCAAAGTGCCCCCTGCACTGGTTAAACGAAAAAAGACTCACTTCCACCACCTGGAAAACGGTGCTACGCTCATCCTTGGCAACAACGGCTACGTGTGGATTGGCGCGAGCACACAGAATGTCGACCGTTCCGAGGGAGGCTTCACTCAAGACCTGTCTCGAGTTGCTCTAGCCGACCGGGAGACCTGTGCACGCCTCAGAAATTGTGTTTTAATCCTGGCGAAATGCAATATGCTTCTAACCGACACGTCAATCGTTTACGCGTACGAGGAATCATCGAAATACCGAGTGAGCGAACTACTACAAACGGAAGCAATCACCGACGTGGCCTTGATGACTCATACCCGACTAAATCAATAATTGACTCGTCAATATTTACTAATAAATCACAAAATTGCATTCGGCCAAGTTTTTTTTTTCTAACCTCAACTAACTCAGGTACGGCAGCGCGGCACGTGACGGTACATTTTTTCCTCCCCTACAGTCCTGCTGACGTTGTGTCTATGTAGATTGAAAACCGACGCCACATAAGCTGGTTGGAACGCGTCGATGAGTGTGGAAAAAAGTGCTGGTCGATTCAATTGCATTGACGTTGCAAAGGTGCAGAGAACAGATTAAGTATTGATTAAACAAATGACTTGGTTACCGGATAATAAAAGTGCGCTTGAAGTTGGTGAATTTGTAGTGGACATGGACGCGTGTTTTGCAGCATTTGATAAAGATGCCGATGGCTTTCTATCAATCGATGAATTTGAATTAATATGTCGGGCACTTTTTCGCAACGATCGTGGAAAAATTTATGGCCTGGAAAAAAAACAATTGATTGAAATTTTTAATATATTCGATACAAAAAATGATGGTATGCTTGATCGCGATGAATTTGAGGTAATTTATAAATTATTTATTGTTTTTTATTATGACTTACTGATTGTTTAATATTTATTTAGGTCTGCTGGAATCGTTGGATTAAGGTGTGCACAAGACCTAGGAGTGCCTTCCTCATTGTCGACGTTCAAAACGACTTTATTTCCGGCTCATTAAACATCAAACATTGCGCAGCTCAGCACGATGGCTCCGAGGTTATAGAACCGATTAATCGTCTGTTGGATAGCGTGCCATTTGACTCGGTTTTCTACTCCCTGGACTGGCATCCGGTAGATCACGTTTCATTCATCGACAATCTGCACATGAGGTAAAAAATCCATCCAATCATTAAGCTTAAAAATCTATAAATAAATTTCTAAATCCAACATTGTTTCCTTTTTTTGCAACAGAGATGTAGACGAGACAAGTCCAATATCAAAGGAGGACGCTCGAGTCTATGATACTGTGATTTTCAAGGGCCCACCGCCGTTAATTCAGCGTTTGTGGCCTCGACACTGTGTGCAAGACTCCTGGGGCGCTGAATTGCACAAGGATTTAAAAATTGTCGAAAAGGGAGTAAAAGTATACAAGGGAACAAACCCTGAGGTGGATTCTTACTCGGTTTTTCGTGACAATAAAAAATTAACCGAGACAACTCTGTCATCGCAACTGCAGGATCAGGCAGCAACTGACATCTACATCTGTGGCCTGGCCTATGATGTTTGTGTCGGAGCTACAGCGGTCGATGCACTCACAAGTGGCTACCGAACAATTTTAATTGATGATTGTAGCCGTGGCGTAGATCTCGTAGATATTGAAAAGACCAAGGCTGCAGTTATCGGCAGCGATGGTGTGATTGTCACGTCGAGTCAGGTGAAGGCCATGGTAGAAGGTCGCGATCGACGACCCGAGCTTGGCTATAAGCTCGCGCTGGAAATTAAACATTCACTCAAGTCGAGTAAAATCGACAAGAGTGTAGAAAATAATTAATAATGCATAAGTACATAATTTAGAGCTGAGAAAGAAAAACAAAAATATTTTTCGTAGCATTATTGACAAACTTGACATATTCTGTTGGTTTTGTCACACTGTTATTGTTGAGACAAGTATTATTAGATAATAAAGATAAAGAAAATGACAGAGCGAAATTACTTTCGTAGCGATTACACAATATACTTACACGTGTTCGAGCTATTATCGCGCAACTCCGACTGACGTCATGGAATATTCTCGTGTTGCTGCCATCTAAAGATCCGTGGACCACAGCTGGATATACATATTCAGTAAGTTGTATAGTTCATAGTTGTTTGATAGACTTGTATCAAGCCTAAATGACGAGGGAATATCAGTGGACTAATATAATATCAATAATAACACGAGTTACTTGACACTAATACCTGAATTTGTTGGATAACCTGCAGCATCTCTTTTACAGTCTAACCTCAATATCTCCGGCAAGTTGGTGTTTTTTTTTTTTTTTTCATATTAAATTATCTACATAAATATTCAGTGATGTAACAAACCTGTTGAATGATGTAATAGGCATTGAAAAGTCGGTGTTTATATTGCAGACAGTATTGTTTCAACCATGTTGGAGTGGATGTACGACGGTGTTAATGCATCCATCCCTCGAAATGCAGGACCAGAGTGCGTCAATTTTCTCGACAACCAATACAAAATTGTGGAAACTCTTGGAGCATCGGTTATCACAGTTTATTTACTAGTTAAAGGTTATAAAACTATAAACATACCCAAGAACGTGAAATATGTTGATCAAGATCGAACGGGGAAAAAACTCTTGCTCTGCATCATGTCTGTTATTTTTGGCATTGAGATTGGCTTTAAACTCACGAGTAGAACTGCGATTTACCTGCTAAATCCGTGTCACATTGCCACGATAATCCAGGTATGATTATTTCATCTAAAAATATAAACGTTTATCAATTTTTGCTTATAAGTTTTGTTTTTTTTTGGATGTAGTTGTATCTGCTGATTGCCAAACCGAGTCCAATGGTCACGGCGCTGTTTAGAATACAGTTGAATTTGATGAATGGACCGGTGCTGGCTTTTCTATTTCCTGAAATTGAATCTCGAAGAGTACGTAGAGCTTTTTATCGATTTTTTTGTGTTATTTCAATGCTAATTGTTTTTTTTTTTTAAATTAGATTTTGGCTGACAAAGCTATGTACTACCTTCAACATGGCTTGATGCTTGTTATTCCGTATTATTTGCTGAGGATCGGAGGTGTTTACAGTGTTGAACCTTTGGCAGATTTGAGCTGGTGTGTTTTTGCATTCGGCCTGAATCTCGCGTATCACTGGTGGATATTACAGCCTGCTGCACTGGTAAGTCTGAAAAAAACACGGGAATAGTGATTAATTATTGTTAATGATGATTTTTCGTATTTTTTTCAGCCAATTGGAGTTAATTTGAGTCATATACTATGCCCGGCTGTTCTCGACCCGTTTTCCGGTCGTTATTATCGACTTTGGACTATTTTACATCAAGGAATACTGTGTCCATTGTTGTACAAACTATTTTGCATTGGGGCTAATTATTTTCTTACAAAATGCCCATTTACAAAGGTCAAAGACTCGATAAATTACACGATTGACCATAAATTTCCAAAACACACAGATGAAGCACTTGATGTAACGAAGAAACATTGTAATAACGGCGGCTTACACGCAGAATAGTTATTAATTGTTTTTTTTTTTTTAATAATTACCTTCAGTGTGAATACGTAATACGGTGTGTGTGTGGGTGTTGTCAGTCATTTTACATGGACTAGAAAAAAAACTGTCGACATAAAAAAAAGTATCCGCTATTTTTATAAATAGTGTATTTATCGCGTACTGAGGAAATTTTCATGTGATGCCACCTTTAAAGATTAAAATATCTGTACTTATTGTTATATACAACTTTTACAAAGTAAGATATCGCGTGACTAAAATCATAAGGGCGTATGCGCCAATTTTTTTTTTTTTTTAATTACTCTTCTGTTGATTTCTGTTCTAATTGAAGCATTTTGACAACTTATACTTATTTTTCAAAATTAAAACGATTATTTGCTCCAGAAACACGATTGAAAAAAACCCTCAAAATTACACCCTTTGAAAAATGATGTTTAATTGATGTTTTGATCAATTCTTGCATGAATAAAGTAATTTTTTTTTTTTCGTAAAAATTTTTCACTTTTCTAAAATCATAAGGGCGTATCGACCAACAGAGACTAACTGTAAAAATTAGTTTTCTCGACGTTTTATTTAATTTTTAGTGAAATGAGACAGAATTATAAATTTTTTTTTTTTTTTTT
>MVJL01001154.1:0-26563 GCA_002156465.1 Macrocentrus cingulum | reverse complement strand
TTTTTTTTTTTTCTTTGATAGCTTCAAAATCTATCGATCAAATATAATACTTGACATTTTTATTTTATAAAAAAAAAAACACAAAACACAAAACAAAAAAAGTAAGAAAAAAATCGTTATTCGTATTTTTTCATTCTGTAAAAAATTAAATAAAAAATATGTAAATAACTTATATCTGATTGAAAAAAAAAAAAAAAATGATTTTTTTCCAATGCATAAGTAAAAAAAATAAATAAATAACACTTAAAAAAATTTTATAATTTTTCATTTAATAACAAATATTTAATTTAAAAAAAAAAAAAATTTCAAGTCTTAAAAAAAGGAACAAAAAAATTTTTCATTTTTTTACATTCATTTTTTATCACATTATTTTTTTCAATAACACAATTAAAAAAATTATTAACTAAAGATAATAATATCTATTTTTTATTAACGGGGGAAAAAATTCTATCATCCTTATTTTTACACTTTATAGAAAATATTTTTCTAGCACATTAATAAAAAAAATTCAATTCCACGGAAAAAAAAAATTTTTTTAACGTATTTAAAAGTCCACTCAAAAAACATTCAATTCATTCAAAGACTCTTTTAGCTTAATAAATGACTTTTTTATAATTCTAACTTTGAAAAAAATCATATTATCATATTTAAAAAACCCGAGAATCCGCTAAAAAATTTTTTTTACCGGATAAAAAAGTAAAAATAGCTTTTTGCAAGCAAACAAATAAAAAGAAAAAATTTCGACTGGGAATTTAGCCTCGAGAGGGTTACGTTCTATCAATAAATCCCATTGTTTCTGTGTTACGTGAGTAGAAAGGAAGAATTTTCACACGCATCTTCGTGTGAAGTTTATATCCGCAGTCGTATAAGGCGAATTGCGAGCGTTGAAGGCGCGATATTGCTCTAGTCGCTCGGCAGGGATTGCAATCTGCAATTTCACTCTATACTAGAAAAGAGAAAATACTTCTATTGCCAAACGGGAATTGTCGACGAGGTCAAAAGATAGCCCAGAACACAATAGAAACCTAGGGGAAAAAAAAAATTTTTTTTTTCATGCATAATAGCAGCATAGGTTTTACGATTGACATCTTTTCTAAGTAAAAAAAAAAATTTTTTCATGCATAATAGCAGCATAGGTTTTACGATTGACATCTTTTCTAAGTAAAAAAAAAAATTGTACACACCCAAGCTGGAGTATAGAGCTCGTTAATGCGACCGACAGTCCTCATTTACTGTATATACAGTTAAGAGTGATTTCCGGTAAAATTGTACACACCCAAGCTGGAGTATAGAGCTCGTTAATGCGACCGACAGTCCTCATTTACTGTATATACAGTTAAGAGTGATTTCCGGCCTAACCGGTGTTTTGCCTGAACGGAATCGCGTGATAAAAAGCAGGATAAACGTTTTAGAAAAATCTGATGTATTTTTTTTATTTCACCTTTCATCAAATTACTTCATTTTTTTATAAGCAATAAAAACAAAACAAAAACAACAACCGTCGATTAAATCGAATCCTTTTTCCGCTAACTTTTAATATACAACCTGCTATAGAAGTTTCAATGATTCAAATAATGCGCGACTAACTCGACCTTCGTGCCCGATAACGACCGCGACAGCTTTAGTAAACTGATTCAGTAATTGTGTTTGTGATTGATAAAATTAATGGTGTGATCAATGACAAATCACGTTTAAAAATATCACAAGCACATTTGATTATACGTCACACTATAAACACAAAAAAAAATCTGTTTATTTTTTAATAACTCAATAAATATACAAAATAACAAAAAATTTCATTAAATTAAAATCATAGAAAATTTAATTTCCTATAAAAAATGTAGAATAAATTTTTTCAATATTTTGCTCTGTTTTCAAGATATTTTAAAGAATAAGAAAAAAAAACACACACACACCAAATTATTTCAAAAAACTGAGCAGGATACAAAAAAAAATGTATTACACATTTTTTGTAGGAAATTTAATTCATATTACATTTTTTTGTTATCTCTATATTTGCCGAGTTGTTGTTAAAAAAAAAACTTTTTAAAAAAATTAGAAAACAATTTCAACAAAGGATAGATCACTCAAAGAAGCTCCTACAAAAAAAAAACATAAAACTAGTTCGCATGACGAATCTTATTGACTAATCTAACTCCCAAATCTCCCCCCGAATCCTGTTTTTAAGGGAGCAACTCGCTTGTTATGTCTAAAATAGACCTGTCTGAACATGCAACCAAACCCAGACAAAAGAACCTCTTCCAGAATCGAATTTCAGATGCTTGAGCTGATGTAGTGTTTACAGCTTTAAAAAAAACTGTAGTCCAAAATCCGCCTAGAAATCTGCATAAAAAAAAACACAATAATAACTCAGACAAAAAAAGAAGCCTTGAACCTTAGTCTAATATGGTGGAGAATTTTTTTACCCTGATTAAAACATGGAGAGGTGTATATGCAGTGGATCGACAGAAAAGGGCACTATTGATCGTATGCTATTTAGTCTGTGAGGGCTCACATAGGAAAACAATATGCCCGATATACCGATGTCTTCACACGCATGATGACAGAAAGAAAGAGTGTACACACGCGAGTAGTTACACCGTGGGAACGTGTGCCGGTTGGAAAAACAGGTTGGTAGCAAGACGCTGTTGGTCACGTCGCGACGCCAACGTGATTAAAGTCGACGACGTTTATATTCATGCTTTGCACGCGATCAGGGAAAAGGTGAACTTGCAGTGTGTACATGTAGGTTTGCACATGCTTTGCACATCATTACCTTACGTCACTGATGCCCACAGGCTTTGCACATTTGCCCGAATTTCCGTCGTCGCGCCCGGCCCACTCAATATTGAGGTTATCTCCTGCGACAACACGAGTACAGAGTTGATTGATCGACGCAAACGTATGTACATATAATACACGCAACGCACTGTATACAATCAAATGCCACAACCTGTCGTAACTGATCGCGTGCCAATCGACAACTGAAAACGCCACGGGTGGCGATGTCCGTTTTAACCACCGTCTACTAACGGGGACAAGATGGCGCCCGTCGCGCCCCCCGCCATCTTGCGCGCGCTGTCATAAAAAAGGCGCGAAAATTTTAAATTCAGCTCACACATAAAGTCAATATTTGCAAACAAAATAATCTGCGATAAAAAAAAAGTCACACATGAAAAACCTATTAATGACAAATGGCTAAATAAATATGTTAAATAAAATCTCTGAATACGCGCGTAGTACTCGATAGTGTGTTTAAATATTTTTTTTATCTGATATGAAGTTGATAATAGCGAGAAATTAATCTTCTCGAGGCGGAAGTAATTACAAAGAACGTGTTCCACTCTGTTGATAAGGTATATTAGTTTTTTTATCTGTTTTTTCTTTGTTGTTGGAATTTTGTCGATATATAAGTATATTTGATATGTAGATGATATGTATAACGGATGTGCTCAAGCCCGGAAGTCAACAATCGGTATAAAAAAGCGTGGAAACAAGCTCTCTTTTATTGCTACACACATACTAAAACAACCTACCAACACTCTGCAGGCCTGGACACACTCTGATCGTTGATCAATAATTCCCCAAGATGTGCCAAAGACTGCACGGCTCGTGCGCCAATTCGCTGGGGCTCGGCAATATTCCGCTGTGACCCCGCACAAAATGCCTCTGGCCCGCATATATATGTATGAGATGGTTAAAAAAGCCAAACTTTCTCCCAACTAAACAAATTCAATGAAAGAATAAAAAAAATAACCGAGTATAGAATAAAATATAGCCGCCTCGGGGGAAAGATGCTAAATTAATTACCGATGTAAATCAATCAAATGGCAGTAGAGGCATATTTCCGTGTGTAGATTTTCATTGAGAGAGACACATCTGTATATATTTTGCTCGCCCCTCTCTAATGGCAAGCACAGAACGGCGCACGCCATGATTCGGACACCGATTGTAGCCGAAGGCATCCGACAAGTGACGAACTCTACATCCACAGCCAATTTCTCCCCGTGGATGGCTCAAAACGCGCCGACATGTCTCGGAAGTCAAGCTCCGTGGCGAGAACCTCGCGAATAATTGTTTTTTAATTCATATGTGTGCGTGCGCGTGAGAGAGAGCGTTGATGGTGCATGGCAAGTGAGGCGCAAGTGTTGTATGATGAGTAATGGTCGAGTGACGGAGGATGTCACTGTGGCGTGCGGTTAATAGCATCAGCAACGACGAGCCCAAGCCTCGGTAATCCACCGCCCGAGGAGGCAGGTGAACCAACGAGAAAAAGCCTTGAGCGCAGCCAAGGGGTGTGGTGTTGTAAATCTAAGCCGGAGAGTGAAAAATCTCGTAGATCGGCGGCGTTGAGCGAGCACTGATGCAGCCGCGAGCTCGAGACCTGGCGTAGCCTGGGCCATAGAAACACGTAAAATTCACGGGCCAAGGCCCGATGGCCTGATCCGACCCGTTCATGAAGCTCAGCTGTTTTGACTTGTCGAGTGAGTATTGCGCGACAAATAATGTCAGCTTGAGTGTGTAATTGTTTTTACCCTCATGAGTCTATCAGTTGAGAGATTGAAAGTGCTGAGTGACGACGACTTATTCGACAGTTTCAAGCAACTCCTGTGATCTCGAGCTTCCGCTCCTTTGTCTCTTGTTCCCTTTGTTACTTCTCTGCTTCCGCTGTCTCTGTCGCCGATCCTTTGTTCTCCAGCACGAGTCAGAGCACAACTCACGACGAAGAACCGAGTGAGAGTGCGTGTCAACTTTCTTTAGAAAGATTTAATAGATCAGAACTGATGAAAGACTCTTCTAGTCGTCGTTGGCAGTAGAGACTCTCATAAATATATACTTTATTTGTATTCCCAAAGCATAAAGACAAATTGCCAACGGCTATTTAGTCTCCGCGCTGTCAAAAGAGTTTTAGCGTTATTGCCTCTTGATCATATGTTTCGCCAGTCTCTCTCTCGCTCTTGGACGTTCAGTAGGTCGATGGTATAGTGACACTGTTGTGTAATGAGTAATGACGGAGCGCAAATGATGGACAAGAGCACTTTCTACCCGCGCAATTCAAATTTTTTCATCACTAAATTCATCATTAAGAAAATTCGTGACCAAATTGAAGATGGTTGAGCTGAAATTTTTATCTATTAATATTTAATATTGTTTATGTGTGCTTGTAAATTTTCACTTTGGTTCTGTTCTTAGTTTCCGAGAAATGGTGTCAAACAAAATTTGATAGTTCCTAGACTATAAATAATCGACAAAAGGTTGCAGACAAACCAAAAACTAACTATAATATTCATTAAACTCAAACAAACATTGGGGAAAAAATTTGAGTCACGTCTTGTACACCGTTTTGACATGATACGTCATGTTACAAAGAAAAATTATTGTTTAACTCCTTATCCCCTTCATTGATCGGTCTCCAATCTCCTCAAATTATCCGACATAGCCATCGGATTAAAAAAGAAATAACAAACAATTTACAGTTATATTGTATCATGAAAAAACAAATTTTTTCATACCTGCGACATTAAAAAAAATAAAAATAAATTGGTCATGTTCTATTTTAAATTGATGTAAATCCCAATAAAATATTTTCTTTTTCTTCTTTTCCCCAGATGAATGAAGTGATTCATTATTTAAGGATAAAATTTTTTTAATTTTTAGCTGGATGAACGACAATGGGTGATTGAACGGATTAAAATACGTTCAGAGTACAAGAGGGATTAATAGATTGCAGACAACAAAAAGGTCTGGCTTTGAGAGTGTCAAATTGATGCGGGAGTAACTGCGAGTAAAATCCTGAAATAGTTGGTGATTAAGTCGTCGTTACCAGAGAGGCAAGAGTGTCATCGTGTATAACCGCACGAAGCGAGTGGTCGTGTTATCTTGAAGCACGTTGCAATAGATCTCGAGGTATACATAAGAGCACAAGTAGTTCGCGTTCACGTTTCGCCTTTAAACTTCGATGATAATCTGTCAGAGAGACCTTGGTGGTGATTTTAGTGCCTTGGGCGCTGCACACAACATAAATAGACCTAAATCTATAAGCCACCCCAACGAGAAAATCCTGCCGGAAGCAAATATAAACTTGGCCAATACATCGAAAAAGACAGCGAAAGATAAATCACAATTTCTTCTCTCATTATTTGATAATCAATGGGATTCAATTTATATTGAAAAGCGTGTGACAGAATAGAAATTTTCAATATGTCGATGAGACGGCTTATCAATTGCTTTTATAGTAGGGGATGCATTTTATAATGGCGCCCTTAGAGAATTTATCGAACTGGTTCCTATCCTTGGAGCACTATAGCTACGTCCTAGTGGCTCTGCAGCCCTCGTTATTCTCAGCAGTTCAATATACGTCTGTGTAGAGCTACGCTTGGGAAATTTTGCAGATGGGGGATGTACCTGTCGTGGGGGGTAGCTTGAGCTTAATTGCCGAGTTAAAACAGGCAAATCTGCATCGATATAACCGTGCCAGATACTTTTGCAGTAGGAATTTATCGCACGAAAAATGTGGATTTATACTTAGAGACGTCGATTTTGGTCTGGAAAATACGGTTGATATGTTACAGAGACTGTTGAAGCTAGAACAATGAGTTAATCATGTTTTTGCGGGGCATTTTTGTGTTGCAGTGGGCGTGCGGGGGTGACTGGAGTGATGGGATGGGGCCAGAGCCCCATGGAGTTCGGGTAGACCCGTCTCCAGCCCAACTCACCAGCCCCCTCCGCCATCGTAACCGTCACCACTCGTGTAAACGACGCAGAGGGCCCCCTCGAACACGATGGAGGCCCATAGCACCCAACAGCGGAAGGACAAGGCGCCACGGGTCCACAGACCTTGTGCCTTCGACAAGGTTACGATTTATCCGGATTTTTCATGATTAAAGTATTTTTTTTTTTACTTACCCGTTATTTGTTGTTTGTGATAGATGGAGGGGCTGGTGCGAAAGATGCAGGATGTGGAGAACGGCGTGCCTGTGGGCAGCCAGAAACAATTCCTCACATCGATTCCCTCCGCGTTTATGGGTAAGACTCCGTGAGGATGATTTTAAATCATTTGTTTTGATCTTGATAATGCGGTTTGTTTTAGGTTATGACTTAATTGAGTGGTTGATGGACCGATTTTCAGTCGAAGAATCAGGTATGTTGCTGAAAAAAATAAAAGAAAATTAGAAAATTAGCTTTTTGATGTATTTAAGGAAATTTGGGTTGGAAAAAGTATTTTTATCTTGTGTAAAAATAGGTAAAATGGCAGTATGCAAAATATTTTATTTCATATTGCACTTCTCGAGACGTCTGTACTCACTGAAAGCCCAGAAAGAAATGACAGTTTGCGTGGGGAAAGTCCGGTAAGCACGGTTTAATTGCTTTTTGATATCTCTGACGTGTGCTGATATCAGTGAAAAATCAATTGTGTCGATGTTTCGACAACGTATGTTAGTTCTTCCCGGGCTTTCAATCAGAACAGACGTGTCAAGGCACACAGTGAGTAAAACATTTTGTACATAGCTATTTTTGCAAATTATTCGCTAATTAGTTTATTACAATATGCAAAGATTTTTCACTCCTTGTATTTCTGGAGACGTCTGCACTCACCAAAAACTCGGGAACAACTGACAATTTTCGTGAGAAAGTCCGATACGCCTGAGTTTATCGATAATTGCTGTGATATCTTTCTGACGTATATTGATATCAGTAAAAAAAATCAATACCTTCAACGCTTCGACGACGTCGACTAGTTTTTCCCGGGCTTTCAGTCAGTGCAGACGTATCACGGAGCGGAGTAAAAAATGTTCCTTCAATTAAAACATCATTTAAATGAGGATGATAACGTGCTGAAAATAAAATCGGAAGAATTGTATAACTTTCATTTTAATAAACTCTTTCTAATGAGAATTTTTTCCACGAAATTTACAGAGGCGGTTCATCTGGCCAATCAGCTCTGTCAATATGGCTACTTCTTTCCAGTTAACGACTCGAAAACTCTGACTGTAAAGGACGACAGTTCTCTCTATAGGTTCCAGGTAAATAATTAAACTAAAAAAAAACTGTTATACCGTATACAGCATTAACAATTGCTCATCCAACAGATACCGTACTACTGGCCATGGCAGCACAGAACCCCAGACAATGTCGAGTACGCGATTTATTTGGCCAAACGAACGCTGAGAAACAAACAACGCCACGCTCTCGAGGAGTACGAAATCGTGAGTTGACTTTTCCTAGATTAGATTTAACTCTCAACTAAACGATAAATCTAATTGCAGGAAGCTCTGACAAGCCTGAGGAAAAATTTAGCCAACAAATGGGAGATAATTCAAATGCAGGCAGAGGAACAGGTGCGTTTGGCGAAAGAGCGTAAAAAAGGTGACAAAATCGTGAGTGATTCGCAGGAGCGAGCATTTTGGCGTGTTTATCGGCCACCCCCGGGATGCATGAGCACCCTGGAAGTCGCGCCAGTGCCCACCCGAGCGCGTCCCGGTACTCGGTTACCATTGAGAAAAAAAACTCTTACCGATTTGCAGCGTGAGGTGAATTTTTAACACAATTTCTCCATTTAAATGGTGTTAATAACGTTGCATCCCGACGTTCAATTGACTTTTTTGTTGTCCTGCCAGGTGGAACTCTTGAGAAACAGCCTAACTCGCACGAGAATAAAAGTGTCTGTGGCAATAGAGAATATAAAGACTTACTTTGAAACATACGTGGAGTACGATCCAATGATTGTACCGTCTCAGCCTTCAAATCCTTGGATTACAGACGATCAAACGTTCTGGCAACTTAATAGCCCACTAGTCGAAGTTCCTACGGAAAAACGGGTTAAGCGATGGGCCATATCTATGGAGGAACTCATGTCTGATCCAACTGGCCTGCAAGAATTCACGAATTATCTCAGGAAAGAGTATAGTCATGAAAATATTCGATTTTGGCTCGCTGTCAAGGATTTGAGACACTCTTTTCAAGCTCAAATACCTGAAAAAGTCAGCGACATTTTTAGGTAAATTAGTTTTAAAATTATTTTTCACAATTTTATGATTCATTCGATATTTTTAAGAACTTTTTATATATTAAAATTGAGAAATATTTTATAGTTTTTAATGAATTTTAAGGAAGTACAATCTCTACTGTGAGTTTTGTATGAAAAAATTGAAATTTTTTTTAATATATAATAATGAAAAAAAAATTTGTCTATAGAAAATTGATAAAAGTAAATCAAGTAATTATTATGTGAGTACTAAAATTATTAAATTATGTTATTTTTATGAAATTTGTGATTTTTGTTACTTCCGAAACGTGAATTTTTTTTCCGAATTTTTCTTCTATTTAAAATTTTTAATCAAACCAAAATTCAAAAAATTGACATTTCGGAAGCAGCAAGACACCATAATTCGTACTTAAAAATTTTGTTGATAAATGTGACAATTTAATAATTTTTGCGCCTAAGTACAACATACCTTTCGTCAATTTTCAATATAAAAAAATTTTTTTTCATTGTGATATATTGAAGAAATTTCAGTTTTAACACAAAATCATTAACAACAGGAACTGAACCTCCCATATATCCTTAAAAACGTGTTATTTTTTCTGAGTAGATTTAGTGATTGACATTAATATTACTTAGTTGAATGATGATTGCAGAGAATTTTTGGCACCTGGAGCACCCTGTGAGATCAATATTGATGGAAAAACAATGGACAAAGTTCACCAGGAAATGAGAAACCCCAGTCGATTTACTTTTGACGCTGCTGCCGAGCATGTTTATACTCTTCTCCTCAAAAAGGACTGTTACCCGAGATTTATTCGCTCCGATCATTATCGCAGTCTTTTGGCAGCTGGAGTACAACCGCTGCAAAAAAAGAGGTTAAAATACAAATATTCAATTAATTTTCTTCAATTTTTAATATCCCTCAAACTCTCTAACCTGCTTGTATATTTAAAGGTATACACGTGAACTAATGGGTATTGAATCGGTGGAACTGATTCAAAAAACTAGCCTTTTTAATTTAAAAAATAATTCAACAATCTTTAACACCATTTTCTACGATTAAAATCACAGATTCTTCAACTTTGGCGGGCAGACAAAGAAGAAACTGGGTGCCTCGAGCGTTCAGGGCAATTTCCACCAGCAGGGCAACATGAGTACCTCGGCAGGTGGACGCCGACGTGGGAGTGATCGCAGCCTGTCAGGATCTGCTCATGAATTGGCTGTTTGCAGCGTTCGTGACGTCACGATAACCTCTAGAGTGCCTCACTCTCACAGTCAATCCAACCTCACTGACATCCCTTACAGGTACAGGTACTCCACTAAATATAGCACAATTAATGCTTTTTTTTTAACTCTCGTTTGAATTAATCTTGAATTAAATATTCGACAAAACCGAGCGTCGGCGCAACGTTTGATAAAATTGAAATATAATGGAAATAGTGTTGAATTGGCAGAAAGAAATAAAAAGCGTGACACATTCGGCATTTTCAGGGGAGATCTGGCACCTCTTGTTAACATTTCCTCAAGGAATAGTCCACAAAACACTCAGTAAGTGGACTATCTACACAAAAATGCTTTTCGTGACGTAAAAAATTTTTTTTCCATTCGATCAAGTGTATATAATTAAAAAGAAAAATTATCTGAATGTGTATAAGTATAAACTTAACTATAAAATAACTTGTCATATTGTCTATTTGTATGCTAAATAATGGTTTGAATTTTTTTGTCTCTGCATCATCTGTCAATCTATCTTTTTCTCTCTTTTTTATAGTTTCTCCATGTATACGACTGTGACAAAAAAAGAAAGAAACAGACATTCCCTTCAAGTTTTTTGTCAACTCTACTGAATAGCCTGTATATCCATTTCTCTTTATCTATAGTTTGTTTTGGTAAAACAAAAAAAAAAGTATATATATAAATATATTCTATACTCTTCCCCACGACAGGACTGTGTAACTCCAGTAATGTAGCAGCCACCAGGATACTGAAGGCCCCTCTATAATTAAGTTAATCAACTGTCTGTTCACGGTATAGAATGTTGGAAAAACCGCAACTACGGCAAAAAAATTTACATAAACTCGACTAGCGGATTCTCGTGCTATTTTCAAATGAAATTTTAACCTCGAGAGCAGAGTGCTTCTTCCTTTAACAATTGAATTACCATCACTCAACTTGCGCCTCGGTAAAATAACTAATTATCTGAAACAATAGAAACTATCACAAAGAAATTTTTAACTAAAAAATTTAGTTGAAATTGGATTCATTAGGATTTCCAATGGTAAAAAAAATTCAAAATCGCCTTTTCATTGATAAAATTCACTGATAATTGAGGAAACGCTAAAAAAAAAATTGTCGAAAAAAAAAAATGCAGATTTCGAATTACGTTTAGATGATATAGCTTCTATCATCTCTCAACGAGAAAATGAAGTATAGTTTGCAGAGGTTTTATCAGTTATAATGGAAAGTATATAATTAAATAAATTTTCGAAGTAACACATGAAAAATCTAGTTATTAATATTTTTCATTGTAACTGATGATTCGCGTTATTTATCAAGTATTTATGACACAAAATTGTTGAAAAAACGCGAAAATACTCGATAAATAATGCTGGATATCAAACTTACGCTTGAATGATATGATTTTCATCATGTCTCAGCTAGAAAACGAAATATTTTGAACAGATTTTATCAGTTATAATGAAAAATATAAATGAGACATTTTTCCATGTGACATATTTCAACAAGAACCTATTTAATACAATGGAAAAAAACTAAATAAATAAGTGATATACGAATCATGCCAACTTATGTCAAATTTCATCAAGTTCTTGAGGTTTATTTCAAGGTTTCCAGAATTGCGTACAACTTTGAAAATTTATTTAAATATATTTTCCGTATCATTCGAACGTGATACGAAATCTGCATTATTCATCGAGTATTTATGACGACGCACAGTTTTTACGCTTTTTCGACAATTTTTTTTTTTTTTTCTCCCTCAAAGGCTCTTAAATTTTATTTACAAGAATTCTATTTTTTCCGGTGAATAAAGACGTCGGAAAAAAATCTACACCCTGAACAGAACATCTATATACCTACTTATCAAAAAAAATTTTTTTATCAAAAGCAATTGAGTGCATGTAACGAACGTGAGCGATATTTTCTCGTTAGCCTTGAAAAAAACTAAATTATATAATAAAGTTCTTGTTGTCAGGGATGCTGGAGGGACGGAGCCGGCTGCAGCTCGCCCTATGGACGACGTGTGTCCATGGGACGCGGCACCAGAGCCCGACGTCGTGGCAGGAACATCGTCAGGTTCGGCTGACGATGCTGGAGGATCATACTGGCCATACATAGGCGTGAGCATGGCCCTACCGCCGGACACGTCATCGCGAACGTCGCGGAAAAACTCGTCGCAGCTGGACTCGTACAGTTCGTCGTCAGACGTGACGATGGCCATCGCCGAGGCCTCGGAACGTCTGAAAAAATCCTGCCTGCAGCATTCGAGCAGCATAGCAACACCGAGCAGCACGCGACTGCCGTACAGTTCGACTCCGAGCGCCAAAGTCAAGTTGGCAGACGTGAGCCGGGCCTCCGTGAACTTTGCCTCGCCCCAAGTGTCGTTTGACTTGCCCCACGTACTGTTAGAGAAGCAGGAGACTGTGTCGGAGGAGGTGGAGCCGATAAAGGTCGAGACTAAGCCGGATCCGAGGCCTCCTGTGCCGCTGGCGCCGCTGATAAGCATCAGTGCCATCGTCGGCGAGCTCACGGGCGACTCGGAAAAAAGTTTGGACGAAGAGTCTGTACCTGAAGAGAGCGCAGAAGACGTTGTGGAGACTCAGGAGGACGAGGGCACGCTGGAAACAGTAGCCGAAGTCTCGGAAACCCTTGAAGAGGCTCAGGTTGTGCCGATTTGGGAACCCGCAGCTCAAGCCGATAATACCGAGGCCGTTGGAAATGCTTCTGGCGACACAAACGTCCCCCAGGAGCAGCGTGACAATAATGTTAATGAAGTTTGCCCTTGGGAAGACGAGTAAGTGCTAGAAATCGTCTCGAAAGCTGCCAAATTACTCGATAACTTTTTTTTCGGACTCTAGGGAGAATTGCAGGGTGGATGCACCCTATGTGAAGACCTACGCAACTCTCGGCTACTTGTAACGACTCTCAACCCAACCATGGGAATTATTATCCTCGCGAAATTGTGGATCGCTTATGAGTGGAATAGAAAAAACAAAATCGAGATTTCGGTTGTGATGTTGATTTGTCACTCATGGCTACTCTCAAGTGTCATCTTCGATCTAGTTATTATTTTTCTATGAGAATTTGGTGGTATGCAAAACACATCTGCGACAATTTTCACCATTTTTTTGTTTTGTTTCAACGAGGTATGTTCAGTTATTTTAAATAAACGAGCAGATAAGAGAAAACACAATCAGGAGATTTTTTGTAGATAATTATTAAACACTCATAAGTGAGGGTGTTATGGCCTATACTATACTATAATAAATATTTTCCATTTTCTCTTTGGGCAATGAAAAAAAAATTTTTCGATAAATATATTGAATTGTGTCTGCAGTACACGTATGTGTGAATATATAAATTTTATTGGTGTTATTAAGAGGTGAATATACCGTATTATTGACGTGTCTGTAGGAAGTCGTTATTGTGATGATGTTCGTAGATAATATGCTACGGTGATTAGAGAACAATAATATTCGAAAAATGATGCATTTAGAAGCAAATTAGTATGGTTAAAATTTTAAAAAACATGTTAATAATCGTTGAGAGCTGTTTATTAGTTTATTAATTGTACTATAATGTGCAGTCCGAGAGGGCTTGTCAACTTTGAGCCCTACGACCGCTCTCTTGGATTTCACCTGATGTTCAATTTTTATGCTCCAAATGTTGTTAGATTTTTTCCGTTGTTAGTTTAAATAATCGTATTTATAATAATACGTGTACATTAAAATGCTTCGTGTTCGTGTTTAAGGCAACAAAAAAAACAGCAGCTTTGATGATAGTAGACGTAGAGAATTTTATGTCATTTCTCGCGACGACGCTGACGTGTCTAATGCTCTCTGTGTGTAGTTAAAAAAAAATTCGATACTTACTTGTGAATTCACTGATATATATTTATTCACACAAACATACACTTCCTATTTGTCCAATTTATATTGATAATTCTTCTAGATTAGGTTGAAAAACGGTCTTGAAACTGAGACTGCCCCAGAATCTCAAGACTGGCAAAATTTAACGGTTATACTGGCTATCGGCCATTTTGTAATTACTTTTCCCGCGCACACACGAGATTCAAAATTTTTTTATTATCGCGGATGATTGATAGATAATTCCAATTGACGCATTTTTAGATTAATTTAATTCATACATTAGAACCTCATCATATAAATTTTTTTTATTATACAGTCGATTGTCTGTATGTTCGATAGAAAATTCCGAGAGAAGTCACTTGAGATGTAGCCTTTTGAGTCTATATATATGGACGTTAAATAACAAAAGAGGATTTTTATCAAAAAAAAATCACTCTTCAACTAATCGGGAGCTCAAATTAAGATTAGTGTGACTATAATTGTAGTTAAATATTTAAAAAAGTAATATTTGAATATTAGACAAATGGCGGGAAAATGTACGCGAGCACGACACGATGAAATGTTATTAAAAAAATATACTTATATAAATAAATATATATATTTACCATGGTGCAAATTGCAGTTACCTCTCGTGACCAGCGATGAGTGTGACATACTGATATTATGCAATTAGTTTTACCAATTTGTAGAAAATATATCGATTTATTATACAAAAAATTGGGGAAAATTTGTAGCTAGTAAAAAAAAAACAAGATACTTATAGCGAGACGTCTAACGCCGGGAAAAAAACAAAAACATGACAAAAATATTAGATAATAACGATATATTTGTTGATACCAACTAATATAATTATTTAATGCTTTTAATTAATTATTTAATGATTTTAGTTTTTTTTTTTTTTTTTCAATTTCAGTGTTTGTTTATTGTGTCAACGAATATTTGAAAATATATTAGAGAAGCAAGTATTTAAGTATGGTGAGTGATTTTAATGAATTATTTATAACTTAAATATGAAATTGGGAGTACATTCGAGTTCGATTATTGTAAACAAAAAAACGTACCTGACAAGTTGAAGCTACAAAAAAAAAAGAAGAAAATCTCTAACCGATACATTTCTCTAGGCCTATTACAAACATCGTTTAATGTATATTTTATAGCGATATTTCTTTCATGGATATGTAAAATAAAATATATATAAATATACTTTTTGTGAAAAAAAAAACTAACAAACAACCACGCAAACGAATCAGTCAATTCGTTCAAATATATACTTACATATGAATTAGTTATCGACTCATTTGTGCTCCCATATTCCTCTAACGATTTTTGTACGCGAGTGAAAACAAGAATAAAAATCGTTCACACACACAACACACACAGCACAAACATGTAGGTTATTATTATAAACAGTAAATAAAAATACCTGGTATTATAAATATAATTGCGATGATGAATATACGCCACGAAGAGGAATATTAAAATGTTCACATAGATATATATAAATAATATAAATTGTTGTGGAAAGAGAAAAAAAAAATATTCAAAGCTGTGACGGTTTGCGAGAGACTGTATAATGGTTATAATGAAACACACACAAATCCATTGCCAATAATAATATTAAATGTCTGCAGGCATTGATTTTTTCCATTGCATTGCTTATATTGCCGCTGATAAAAAAAAAATACTTCGATGTCTATATATTAATAACTTTTGGGATAAAAAAAAAAAAAAAACACCCCAATCATTCGCAGAATTCATATTTTAAAGTTATATATGATGAATACATATATAAGTATGAAAAAAAAGACATTTATTTAATTGTAGACAAATAAAAGTGAGATAATTCGAGTGTAAAATCTCTAATTATCATAACTAACAGCCTAATTAATTATAAAAATGATATATTTAAATATAAGAAGTCGTTGCAATAGTCGTAATTGATTATAATAAAGTGAAAAGCAACAAAAAAAAATATCTTTATTATACACTCGATATAATGCTAAAATGCTAGTGGCCAATTTGTTTTTTTTTTTTTTTGTTTTGTAATGTTAAAACTACATTGCCGACGATATACGCAACTTTACTGGCAAGGTAATGCAAAATATATTTGTTTGAATATATATCTCGTGTTATTTGAGAGAAAGAAGTGATAATGAGCTTTAGTGTACATAGTTTTATAAACAAAAGTGTTTTACTAGTTGACGAACAAATTATCACTGAAACATTATTAAAAGGCATGATGGACGGTATGTTTTTGACGTGCAACGTCACAATTTTTTGTGTCTTCTGTTTGATAATTATTAGCGGTTGCTTCATCGACAAAGGGAAAAAAACTTGTGAAACAAACAAACCTTAAAATGTGGAATAAAGGATATTAAACGTTCTTTACGTGCATTATCGCGCTAAAAATCGCGTAACGAAACGCATATTTAGTAACATCGACAACGCTCTGAAGGACAATTCGAGTGATAAACAAGACATTTGTCCATGCAGTAAATGTCTGCACCTGATTGTCCTCGCAGTTCACCAATAGCTTCACATTCCTCCCTGTAAAATAAATTAATTAGTCTTTATTTATTCTCTCGATAAAAAATAAATAAATAAAAAAAATTTTCCTTAATGATAAAAAATAAATGCTCATTCAAAAAGACAATTAATATTTTTTTTAAATAATTTAAATATTGAATAAAACAAAACGACGTTCTCTTTATTCGAAAGTTGCGGTGTTTAAAATTAGACTAACGTATAACTGCATTTCACCATAAAAATTCGGAATTAAAAAAAAATTTTTTTTTTTTTTCATTTTTTAAACGTTTTTATTTAATTTGACCTAAATATTTGTTTAAAATCTTAAGATTTTCAATGTTTTTCCTATATATGAACCAATTTACATAAAATATAAATATTTTATACGAATGACATTGCAGAATTAAACGGAATTTTGATTTAAAATCAGAGTAAAAAAATTTTTTTTTAAGTCGAGTTATTATTTTAGAAAACTAAAAATATTGAAAATACGAAGACATAAAAAAGTTTCAATTTAAACCCTTTTATTTAACAAAAATAAATAATGTACTAAAAAAAAAACAGAAAATAATAAGAATTAATATCACGAATTTGATACATGTTTAAACATAAATAATTGAACTTAAAAAAATAAAACTGATGAGCCTTTTCACAATTACAAGAAAATAAGAAAAAAGGTCCACCAGTTTTATTTTTTTAGTTGAATTTTTTATGTTTATGTTATGTTTTTTTAGAACATTATTTTTTTTTTTTGTTAAATAAAACCGTTTTAAATTAAAACTTTTTATATTTTTTCATTAATATCAATTTCCCTAAATCACTAAAAACAAAAAATCGTCTGGTATAAAAATACCTATACAACCATGAAGAAAATAAATAAACAACAAAAAAAAAAAACCATCGCCATGTAAAGGCCGGTTTTGTTGCCTGTAATTGGATAATTCCCGGCATTGAAGAAAATTGAAACATCTTGAAAAAATACTTACGGACAGGTGCAAAGTGTGCTGGGACAGTTTGGCGGATATCGAAGACAATTAGTGGCACACCAGCTGGGCATTCCAGCGAATCTGCGACCAAAAAGCGTAGCAGTGCATACCTGCGATCGAACAACAAGCGGAAAAACTTCATTGGACAGTCGATAATCCTGGAAGAAGTATGGATAGTCATCAAAGACAAAAAGCGGCGGAACGCCTGCGGTGCTAGTGACAATGCTGACATCAGCGCAGTTCCTGAAGGTTTCCGGTCGGCCGCAACCCACAGCCTCCGTGCCGTTTTCACAAGTGCCCCACATGTTGCCTGCAGAGAATAATTTGCATTGAGTAATAAAGCCCTTCGGCACAATACTTTCACTCTGGCATTGGTCCCTGCCAGAAATCTGGATTTTCTACAACATAAATACCCGTATAGTACGTCCACTGAATGACACATTTGGAGCAGGTCAGGTAGGGTGGCAGGGAGACGGAATATCGAAAAATCGCCTTTTTCTCACTGTCCTCGGGGATGATAAACCGCACCTGCCTCGTGCCAGAGAGGTAGAGAGGGTGTTGATCGAAGCAATCTTGAGTGGCGCGCTTGGACGCGCTATTTGTCGGACAGAGAAGCATCTCAAAGCCGCCCTGATGATTGGCAGTCAGCTCCACCTCCACCTCAATATCCTGCAATGAGGCAATATCAACTTTAGGACGCAATTTGCCAACGTAACCTCAAATATCTGCTTCAAAAACGCGACCTGGCCGGCCGTATAGTGTCTGGTAACTGATCCCCGGCCAAATTCACCTCCTGCCTCGTGTGGTCTCGGCTCTTCCAGGTGGTAGGCATCACCACAAAGCCCGCAACGACCCTGGTTTTGCACCCACTGCACTGTTGACAAGGAAAAAATAATGTAAAACACGAAAAAAAAACGATATTTTGACTGTTTATCAAGTGTTTTACCTGCGTATCCACCGCAAAAAAGCTCGTTGTCATTGTAATTTACGGGATTTGGAAAACCAAATCGCCACATACTGTTCCTGGAGGGAGGATCCATGAGTCTACCGTGGCCTCGGGCGCTGTTTAAGACATGTAGGAAGAGCAAAAACATGTCAAAGACCTTTGAGTGCCTCATTATTGGTCGCTCCCGAGGGTTCAATGAAACTGGAGTTGTATCTAAGGAATTTAATGGTGTCATCTCATTACTTATTCATGATCCATTAGCATAGAATGTATTTGGTGATTTAAAATTGGGATTTGTGAGCTCTTTCAATGACAATTTACATTGGCAGAGCTTAATGTGATCTCCCGGACACGCTGTCATGTGTGAGTCCTCGAGTTTTTACGATTAACTACTTTCATGACGCCTTGACACTATACGTGACAAGACACATAACTTGCCTCTTTCAATCAATGTGTTATCAGGATTTTTTTTTTTTTGCTCAGGTCCTCCGACAATTCAATCCAGAGTATTATTTTTTTGTTTTGTTTTTTTAATAATCCGGTTCTCGACTACTTGTAGCTCGAATTCTGGTTTGCCTTCGCGGAATACACTAATCCTAAATCCTGATTCATAAAACCCGTTGGATTTGAATTTTTATACTGAACAAAGGATGATTGTTAAATATTGATATTATTTTTATTGAAAATCTTTTTATTTTTCTTTATATCAGAAAAATTTTTTTGAGAAATGAAAAATAGAAAAATGCAAAAAATTTAATCATGTTTTTTTTTTTGTTGGAGGGTGATTTTTGATAATTAAATTGAATGATTCAATACCATACCTTGTATTTATCCGAGTGTTTAGTTGAGTTTGTACGTGATTAGGTTATTTAATTCACTTGGCATGAATATGAAGAAGTAGGTGAGGACGGTTGAGAAAATCAGGCGGGAACTTCCGAACTGTCGAATCGCACTGGGTGCTGGCACTCTTTTAATAAACTCTCAGTCCCTTCCAAAAAATTTTTCGACCATTAACCCCACACAGTCATCCACGCGCGCGGGTGTCTGACAAGTTTTGTTTTTTCAGTTGACTTTTTTTCTCCTTGCCACTACTTGCCAAACTTTTTTGTTTTCGCGCACTAAAAAATCAGCAGCTTCAAAGGGACTTGACGGGGAAATTTTATTGACTTTCCAAGGCACACAAGTCACTTCTCTTACTGTGGAAATCGGTTATACAAAGAGGAAGAAGAGAGTGCACGAACAGCCAAGGAAGGAATACTGAACAGTTGAATGCTGTCGTAAATGATGGGGCGTGCGCGCCATTTTATTGCGCATGCTCTCCTACTCTATTTTCAAATTATTATCCGTTCTCAATAAAGTTTTCGAGGTATTACTTACTTATATATTTTATTATGTCATTCTGATGTAATTTCCGTTAGTCCAACTTATGACCTTGATTAATAATTCATAAATATCGCGAAATATGTTGTAATATTTATAATATTCGATTTAATTATTTCAGCAAGCAGCTGGTTTGAAGATTTTGTACAAATTTTTAAAAATTATCAATAAACAGTGCTGCAAAATTATATAAAATAATTATGAATGATTTAAAAAATGTGAGTACCCAATTTTATGCCAATAAAAAAATCTAGAATTGGCAAATTATTATCTAGAGGGTCATTTATTATTACGAAAAGACGATTTTAGTCATTTTAGACTCCTCCTACCCCTAAATAAAGGTTCATAAAGGTTTCTCCGACTTCTCCTACCTCTTGTAAGATTTCATCTGGTTTTATAAAAGGAACATATTGCACAAAAATTCATAATTGGACGTATTAAATTAAATGTTCCTATTTTTTAAAAGACAATTTAGAAAATACCATTATATTATTATTATGCTTAGGATATTTTTGATGATATATTAATAATAGATAAATATTTAGTCATTTGGATATCAGTTTTACAAAAAAAAATAAGTTTTTGAATATTTGTCGAGTGAAAAAACAAATTACTCAAACGAATAACAAAATATTCATCATGTAGAGATTTTGAAAATTCCTCGTCCCGTGAACATATATGACCCCTAGACTGCAATGCAGTGAATAAAAATATCATTCCCGCCATTTTTAACAAATATTTATTAATAATATATTTATTATATTTATTAATTTTTCTAATTTTCCTCGTGAACTGGGTCTATTTTTTCCCTGTAAATATTCCAGAAAAAAATTCTCCTTTGTATAAAAAAAAGTTGAAACAAAAATTGTGTTCTAGTCGTTTTGGCCAATTTCCATGTCATTTTTAATAATATATAATTAAATTATCCAACCAATCTCGTATTGCAGATATCCAAGTCCAGAATTTTATTTAAAATTAATCATCCATCTACATCTTGAAAAATACAGCAGAGTGAGCAAAAAAAAAATACAATTTTTCCATTCTTCAAATTTAGAATCTATCCAACTCAACATAACAGTAGGTAACATAAAATAAACTACTATAGTGGCATCAGGCGATGACCGCGGATTTTTAGCACAAAAAATGGAAGCTAAGAAGCATCAACCGTTTTTTTTTTTTGGATATATTGACTAACACTAAACTTCCTCAAATTCTGTAGAACAACCGAGAAATTCCAGTGGCAAAGAGAACCATAAATTTGCCTTACTTCCTCCTAGATTTGCGAGAGCCCGAGGTGACCATCATTTCCGAGCGTTCCAGAGCGCATGCCAGTAGATCGCCGAGACACTGATTGGGCACGGGAGCAGCCGCCAAGTCGTCATCGTCATCAACTGCAGACTCTCGGCTCGTACGAGTGGACTTTGCCGACCCCATGGCCGGCCAAATTTTCGCAGAACTCATGCCAGAGCCCTTATTGCGGAGCATTTCAGCAAAGGACGGTCCCTTGTCGCCCTGAGAGGGCGGCCAACTAGTCGCTGGCACTGAATTCTCCTCAAAACTGGTCTGTGGCGGACTGCTGGCGAGGCTGGATGACGCCACGGACTCCGGGGGCTTGCCAACCGACTCAGGTAACTGTGGAAAGTTCCTGCGTGACTCGATACTCCACTTTTGCTTTGGATAGCGTCCAAGTTTCTTGTTCTCCTCGACATTAATCTTCTTCTCGCGCTTTTTCTCCTCACGTTTTTGACGGCGGCGACGCCGAACTCGGCCATCAAGCTGCTCCCGAAACAGGTCGAGCACTTCGGCAGATATCAGCTTGGTCATCTCGATTTCCGCGATCTCGAACGAACAGGTGAGTGGCAAGTGGCATAAATAACGCAAACGTCGTCGCAAATCCTCCGTGAAACTTCCAGACTCCTTTTCGAGGAGTTTGCCGCTGATTTCCCGCGGACAATTCTCCAAACTGCCGTACTGCAGCTCCAACATCTTTGCATTCATTGCATGCAGATAAACGTGCTGTCCATCCTCGGCTTGGTAGAAGTAAAAATACTTCTGTGAGCCCTGCGCACTGGTAACATCCTCCACGCTTGTCTCGATGCACTCCTGCGACAACGGATTGACCTTCTCTGGAGCTCCGTCTGTGTCCGAAGTCGCGACCGAGCCCTCGTTGCGCACGAGAACGCTCTGCTCGCGCTGGGCAAGCTCCTCCAACGCCTGCTCGATGAAACAATTGCCCGGGGAGTCTGGATCTTCACGCAGTTTGATCTGTAGCTGCGTCTGCTCGCACTTAAGAAGCTTCAGGATGTCGGTGATACGTGCGAGCAGCAATTTCGAGTGAATTTGACTGGTCGCCGGCTCGGAGAGGGCCAGATATGTCTCGGGATCCACAGACTCCGTGTCGGTGACTGGTGTGGCCAAGAGTGAGCCGCGTTTACGACGCATCAGTCGCAATCGCACGCTGTCGCCGATGTTTACGGGCTTCTGCGTTACCTCCACAACGCTCTTCAGATCCGACTTGTGCACAGACTCGTAGCAGATGGGACACTTGCGCCAGGGCGTGTCTGACAACGAAAGATAGTGCAGAATACACGGCCAACAATACACGTGGCCACAGCGCGTCATTCTCCCTGCCACTGGCCAGCTCAGACAGATTGGACATGACAGACGCTCAGATGTATGAATTTTCTGGAATCACAGCTGGATATTAGACATTTGTGACAGTTTTTACTACCTCTACTGTGCTTATTAGCCTTACAATTTGCTCAATCAGCTTCCAATCCACCAGAATGTCCGGATCCACGAGGTAAACCGAATAATCGCCGCTGATATTCACCACAAATTGACAACTGAAAGATTGAATTTGGGTAAGAATGGTAATTTCAAGTGTTTTTAGGATTGTTTTGAGGTTAGAATTGTTAATTACTTGGCTTGGAGGAACAATTCCTTGTTGTATTCGTGTCGCTGAACAGGTGGAAGCCAACGATTACTGTTGTAGTTGGTAGATGGTCTTGCATAGCCTCCACAGCCATCCTCGAATAGTCGTGGCTCGTAGTGAAAGTTCAGTAGATGATTCAAGTTTTGTTTCTTGCTGCCTGGGACCATCACCGAGCCATGCTCGGCTAATTCCTGATTTACCTTGGTATTCTCCTTTGCACCGCCATAATATTGTCCTTTAGGTTTCGGTCTCTTATCAGAAATTCGCGCTTTTTGCACGCCCGACTTCCTAGGTGCCTCGCTTTTTGAGCAACCATTGGTGCCAGGTGGCTCGCGGCGTTTTGAGGTCTTTGGAAAGGCCTTACCGCTGACATCTAGAGTAAAAATATTTTAGAATGGAAAATAGACTGATTTTGTTGTTGTGGTTAGAACATACCTTGATTTTTTTTGGAGTCAGTTGCCGTGCCCTTGTTGGGGGAAGGTTGAACGCATTTTGTTTTCTTGTCCATCGTCAAGGTAGGCCTTATGGGCCGAGATTAAGCGAAGATTTGCAATAAACACGTAGAAAGAAATGAGATCCTCTCCGAAGGGAGAAACGAATCCTTGCTGCAAACCCTTCATCTTTTCAGTAAGCCATGTTCGATTATGAGGTTACAAAATTGGTACGACGACCTTCAACAAGCCTTAGATACTTTTCACACAGCTGACAACACAGGGAAGACGGAAAAATAGGGCTCGAGGGGCGCTCGAATGCCAGTCGCCGCAAACGCGCACTTTCGGTGGCAAATTTATCCACCACCTCCCGGTTGGGAGTTGTTCTTCTTCGTCCTGACGACGATTCTACGCCGAGACAATTTATGCCCCGTCGCTATGATGGCGACGGATTTACTAATGTTATTTAACTACGTGTATCAAAATCAGCGGATATTTTGATCCACTAAAAACGTTCTAAAATGGCGGATCTGTAGCGGATTAATGAGGAGATTATATGTGACGAATTATTTTTAAATCACTCGATTGAATATTTTTTAGTCTTTCGAGTTTAAGTACTTGGTGCATTAAATGGGATTTATTTTGATTTGTAGTGTCACTTCCTGTTATGACTTGTCTCTCTGGCGCAGCCGAGCTGCCGCCTGACGGCCATGTTCATGCGCAAATTTATTTGAATTGATGAATAATACACTAGAGATGGCCTTGAACTAATTCTAATATTCTAGCCTTCCAAAGTAGAGCAAAAATTTTGAATTTTTTTATTTATATTGTTGTGCAATGCAATTTTTTTTTTCAAAGTCTTTTAAAATGAAATAAATAATAAAACAGATCTAACGTCCGTGTTGCAATTTCTCTGAAATATATAAATAAAATTATTTCACATTAGGATAATCAGAAAATATCAAAAATTATTAGAAGTCGTCAAAATGATTTATTTTCCTCAAAAAAAAATTGTATCAATTCAAATGCACTGACATAATAATGTGAAACTTTCAGTAAGAAATCTGTCGAAAAGATAACAATTTGATTAAATTAAAATTGACCGAACATAAAAAAAGTGTTATGCATATATTTCAATGCATAACACACGTGAAAATTTTATTTTTTTTTAATTCTATTTTTCCATTTCCAATATTTTTTATCACATGTACCTCGAAAAATCAATCATTTCCAAATACCCATGATGAAAAAAAAAAAGAGATTGAAAAAATAGAGGAGTCAGTTATGCACGAATTATTTAATCGACTTCCTCAATGGTGGGTCCAGATGCTCCGCCGGATGGTGGGGCTCCAGGAGCACCACCGGGCATGCCACCGGGCATACCACCAGGCATACCGGGCATACCTCCAGGTGCACCGCCTCTGGAGTGGAGTTTCATGACAATTGGATTGCAGACAGCTTCGAGTTCCTTCTGCTTGTGCTCGTACTCCTCCTTATCGGCAAGCTGGTTGGCATCGAGCCACTTGATGATCTCGTTACACTTGTCAAGAACTGTCTGCTTGTCAGTGGCGCTGATTTTGTCCTTGATTTTCTCGTCCTCAACAGCGCTCTTCATATTAAAGCAGTAGGACTCAAGCCCGTTCTTTGATGAAATAGTTTCCTTCTGCTTCTCATCCTCATTCTTGTACTTCTCCGCCTCATTGACCATTCTCTCAATCTCTTCCTTGCTCAAACGACCCTTGTCGTTCGTAATAGTGATCTTATTCTCCTTACCAGTCGATTTGTCGACGGCAGAGACGTTGAGAATGCCGTTGGCGTCAATATCGAAGGTAACCTCGATCTGGGGAACTCCTCGCGGTGCCGGGGTAATTCCAGAGAGCTCAAACTTGCCCAAGAGGTTGTTATCCTTGGTCATCGCACGCTCACCCTCGTAAACCTGGATCAACACGCCGGGTTGGTTGTCGGCGTAAGTTGTGAAGGTTTGAGTTTGCTTGGTGGGAATCGTGGTGTTCCTCTTGATGAGCGCAGTCATCACACCTCCAGCCGTCTCAATTCCAAGCGACAGGGGTGTGACGTCGAGGAGCAGGAGGTCCTGCACGGCCTCGGACTTGTCACCGTGGAGAATGGCGGCCTGCACGGCAGCGCCGTAGGCCACAGCTTCATCGGGGTTGATGGATTTGTTGAGCTCCTTGCCGTTGAAAAAGTCCTGCAGGAGTTTTTGAATCTTGGGGATACGAGTGGATCCTCCGACCAAGACGATATCGTGGATTTGAGTCTTGTCCATCTTGGCGTCACGCAGGGACTTCTCTACGGGCTCGAGCGTTGAGCGGAACAGGTCAGAGCAGAGCTCCTCGAAGCGAGCACGGGTAATTGAGGTGTAGAAGTCATTGCCCTCGTACAGCGAGTCAATCTCGATGCTGGCCTGGGTGGATGATGAGAGGGTGCGCTTCGCGCGCTCGCACGCGGTCCTCAGACGACGCAGCGCTCGCTTGTTGCTCGTGAGCTCTTTCTTGTACTTGCGCTTGAACTCCTGCACAAAGTGGTTGACCATGCGGTTGTCAAAGTCCTCACCACCCAAGTGCGTGTCTCCGGCCGTTGACTTGACCTCGAAGATACCGTCCTCGATGGTCAGGATGGAAACGTCAAAGGTTCCACCGCCCAAATCGAAGATGAGAACATTGCGCTCACCAACGGCCTTCTTGTCGAGGCCGTAGGCAATCGCAGCTGCGGTGGGCTCGTTGATTATCCGCAGCACGTTCATGCCGGAGATGGTGCCGGCATCCTTCGTTGCCTGACGCTGCGAGTCGTTGAAGTACGCTGGCACAGTGATCACGGCGTTGGTGACGGTTTGGCCGAGGTAAGCCTCAGCTGTCTCCTTCATCTTTACCAAGACCATTGAGCTCACTTCCTCCGGGAAGAAAGTCTTTGTCTCGCCCTTGTATTGGACTTGAATTTTTGGCTTTCCGCCATCACTAACCACCGTGAACGGCCAGTGCTTCATGTCAGCCTGAACCGTAGCGTCATCGAACCGACGACCGATCAGTCTTTTGGCGTCTGAAAAATTTATTTATCATAATTAATCATTGAAATTTGACACATTTTCTTGGTCTAAATAATTTTAGCCACAAAGTTTTTCGATCAAGATGAAAAAAAAATTGTCTTGAACAATAATAAATGTCAAAAAAACTAATTAATTCTTATTTTTAAAAATGATAAGCACAAAAAAAAATCAGAAAAATTCACTACAAATCTAAAAAAAAAAAAAAAA
>MVJL01001152.1:0-114593 GCA_002156465.1 Macrocentrus cingulum | reverse complement strand
CAAAAATGCTCTAGCTCCAACCGTTCTCGAGATATTTGCAAATAAACAATTTTTGCAATGTTTATTCGCCTGCCGCTTCGTTGTTTATTGACAGATTTGGCTGCAACTCAAATGGTGTTACCTGGACAGAGTACCCAACGTTCATGCCGAGTTTCAAGGTCATCCGATGATTAGGGGCGAAGATACAGAAAAGGGGTTGTGAGACGGAGGACTTCTTTACCGGCCGGTTCAGTTTCTTTTGAGTTTTTTTTTATCCTAATATTTTTACAAGTCTTAATAGCTATATTTTCGTGTGTTTTCGACAATAACTTTATAAATAAATTTACAAAAAAATAATTCGAGTGGTGGAAAAAAATTTATTCAAGGTCAGAAAAATAGCTATATTTTCGTGTGTTTTCGACAATAACTTTATAAATAAATTTACAAAAAAATAATTCGAGTGGTGGAAAAAAATTTATTCAAGGTCAGAAAAATTTTCGACCGAAAAACTTCCCGATTTTCGACGAAAAAATGGGCCGAAATTACCGACCCCCTATAGAGCTCTGTAACTAACTTTTTTGTTTACAACAATAGGGGGGCGGACGATGGTTCGAGTCATGAAAAAAAATTTATTCAAGGTCAGAAAAATTTTCCACCGAAAACCTTCCCGATTTTCGACGAAAAAATGGGCCGAAATTACCGACCCCCTATAGAGCTCTGTAACTAACTTTTTTGTTTACAACAATAGGGGGGCGGACGATGGCTCTATGGAAAGATAAAAAGTTACCGACATCCCTGAGGCGATGGCTCAACCCTGTCAAAAATGCCCTCAAAAATGCTCTAGCTCCAACCGTTCTCGAGATATTTGCAAATAAACAATTTTTGCAATGTTTATTCGGCTGCTGCTTCGTTGTTTATTGACGGATTTGGCTGAAACTCAGATGGTGTTACCTGGTCAGGGTACCCAACGTTCATGCCGAGTTTCAAGGTCATCCGATGATTAGGGGCGAAGATACAGAAAAGGGGTTGAAAAAGTTATAAACAATTGAGACGGAGGACTTCTTTACCGGCCGAATGAGTCTCTTTTAAGTTTTTTTTTTTTCCTAATATTTTTACAAGTCTCAACACCTATATTTTTTTGTAATTTTGAAAATTATTTTATAAAAAAAAAAAAAAAAAAAAAATTCGAGTGGTGGAAAAAAATTTATTCAAGGTCAGGAAAATTTTCCACCGAAAAACTTTCCGATTTTCGACGAAAAAATGGCCCGAAATTACCGACCCCCTATAGAGCTCTGTAACTAACTTTTTTGTTTACAACAATAGGGGGGCGGACGATGGCTCTATGGAAAGATAAAAAGTTACCGACATCCCTGAGGCGATGGCTCAACCCTGTCAAAAATGCCCTCAAAAATGCTCTAGCTCCAATCGTTCTCGAGATATTTGCAAATAAACAATTTTTGCAATGTTTATTCGGCTGCTGCTTCGTTGTTTATTGACGGATTTGGCTGAAACTCAAATGGTCTTACCTGGTCCAGGTACCCAACGTTAATGCCGAGTTTCAAGGTCATCCGATGATTAGGGGCGAAGATACAGAAAAGGGGTTGAAAAAGTTATAAACAAATGCAACGGAGGACTTCTTTACCGGCCGATTCAGTTTCCATGGTGCCGCTGATAGACCTCTTTTCTCTCATGTGATCCTGATACATGTTGAAATTTTTCTCGGCAAATTTCGTGTTTTCCTTGGCAAGTATGAAATACAGAAGGTGGCAGGATCGTTCTAGATATTGAAAAATTTGAATTTTCGAGGGATAAATATTTAATTTGTAATTGTTTATGATTAAATAATCGATTTTTATTCAATTCTTAAGAATTTATATTTAACTAAGAATTTATATTTAACGCTATTTAACAATTTATTTACAATCAGAAAATCGCCAATTTACATGGTGCGTTATTTTAACGCAGGGTTAAAACAACGCACCATGTAAATCCAGCCAAGGCATACTCATAGTACACTAGTACATACATACATACATACATACATACATACATACATACATACATCTATATATACGTATCTGTTTTTTCCTCATTAAATTGATTGATCCTATTGTAATAAAATATTAAAAATGAAATTGTTAACGCACAATATGTTGACATCGAAGAGTTTGAAAGGTGTAACAGTGGGCTATCCTCTTGGCATTGTGGTAATTATGATTTTTTTTACTTCAAGATAGATATCCACCACATGTTTGTTTATTTATTTCCTCTGCAATGACGCTTACAAAATTTCATGTATTATTTGTAGGCAAAAGATATAAAGGTGTCTGAGGTGGATTTTAATTCCGAATTTATATCCAGAATGATTCCAAAATTAGATTGGCTAACTCTTTGGAAAGCTGCCGACAGTGTGAGTACATTTTTGAGGTTATTTTTTTTTCGCTATTTTCAACAATACTAATTCTTCAATATACATATTTAATCAAAAATACTGATATTTTAATCTAGTAAAATTACTAATTTTATTAAAAATAATCCTGAAAATTGTTTTGTTCTCTGCAGATTGGTCACGCTGTAGGATTACCCGAGACTCTGATAAAGGACTTTGAAAATAACGAGGAATTTTTAAAAAAAGTTCACCACGTTCTGCTGGAAATCGAAGTAATAAATGGTGACTTACTTTGTCCTGAATCTGGCCGAAAATTCCCCATTAATGACGGCATCCCCAATATGTTGGTAAACGAGGATGAAGCGTAATTATTTATTAAAACAACAGTAACATATTCCTATCCGACAATTTTTTTTTTTATTCTTATCCCAGTTGCATTTCTCCTAAAAATTAATCAAAATTTCTTTCTACGAGCTGATTATTAGTGACAAATAATTGATATATTATAAATAAACTGTGTTTAATAAATATTAATTAAATATTTTAACATCTTATAGAAAAATATCGAGATATTGTATCTATAGTGTTAGATGTTAAATAAATTCCACTATACTGTTAAAAAAATTTTTTTTTTTTTTTTTCGTGGATACAGATGACTTTATTGCACAGATATGTATAGGTACAACTGGGAGATACATTGTTAAAGATAATTGACTTATCTAAGTGCTACAATAATTCTATTTTCCAACTAACCACAATGAGTTACTATTTTTTTTCTTTTGACTTCTTGATTTTTTAAAAGAAATAGTTTCTACTTTTTGTGTTAAGCTGTATATATAGAGAATAGATAGAACAATATTGTTGAAAATATCGGTAACTTTTTTTTTTTTTTTACTTTGCTAGCAATTGATCTAAATTGGCATTAGATTGAGCAATATCTAAATATATTTATACAATATATTTTTTTTTTATATAAATTTGATTTATACTTAAATCTGCGAAAAAATAATTTTTACCTATACACATGTAAAAACTATATATGACGAAAGTATTTTTATTTATTTCGTTAAATTAAGGCTGTTGAATTGATGACTATATTATCTCCCACATTTTTAGCCATCTATAAACCACTTTTTTATATATATCATTAAATTATTATTATTATTATACAGCACAACAACAAAATTAATACTTGTGTAATCTTAAATTAATAAACAATGATTGATTTAGTTGAAGAAAAAAATTATTAATTAATTTTAGCACATTTAAATATGTACTATTGCCTCTTATGGGGGGAAAAAGCATCTGACTATTTTTTTTTTTGGCAATTTGAGTATACATTTCATATATTATGACAACTTTTATATTTGGCATAAAATTTTTATTACTTTTTTTTATTTATTATTGATAACTACTGCGATTGGAAGAGATTCAAGGGTTATAAATACTTGCAATGTCATGTTTTTTTTACTGAAAATATACTGAAAATATATATTTTTTTCTCATTGCTCTCATCTGCAACCGTGAATTCTTCATAATGAAATCAAAAAGCTATAAAAATAGCTCTTGAACTAGTGTCTTTCAGCCACAGCCCATCTTCTTATTACTTTTACATTTAATATTCACATTTTCTTTAACGTTTGGCTTTTAAATTATTAATCATCAAGGCAGGAGTAGTGTTTTTTTTTTTTTAGTAAGTGCTATGGAATTGAAAGCTATATGAAAATATCTGTACATTAATATTTATATTATGGCACATTTTAATTTTATATGCCTTTTTATCTTGTCTAAAAAGTTTTTTAACTAACAGCTATTTTCAGCAATTACCATATGAGGACGTATGATTGTTGTTGTTTTTTTTTTTATTCTGCATAAGGACGTAAGAGACATTATTATCCAACTAATTATTTCTTTCTAATTATAATATCTAATACTGATTACGTTGGCTATCGCAATAATTCTCAAAGTTCACCATCAAATTTCAATCTAAATATACACATCAAAAATTTTACTTTTTTTCTCTCTCTCTCTCTCTCTGTCTCTCTAGAGAAAATCGCATAATTATCGGCCGGAAAAAAGTTCTTCATAAATTCAAACAAATCCACATCGCAAAAATTCAATCTAATATTTTTAAAACACTGAATAAATATTTAAACATGCGTTTGAATTACCATATTGAATTAATTAAATCATTTATCAACATTTAAAGATATGTTTAAGACGGAAATGTTGCATTCATTAAAAAAAAATTTCAGTAAAAAACACTGAAATATTTCTTTCTTTTTAGTTTTTCGTTATTTAATTAATTGTTATTTTTTTTCTCATTTCAATAATGAAAAAAAAAATTTTCTATGCAGTAAACATCCGCATTAAAACATAATAAATGGAATTATATTACAATAACAAAAGGAAAAATAATAGTTTTTTTATGAAATTGTATTATAAACCCAAATGAAACATGTAATAAAAATTTTAACTTGAATATTATTAATAAAATGTGAATTAAAACGGATAAGTTATAAAAAAACAATTACACGAATCTCATTTGCTGCGAGTTTCAGTATTACTAACATTTCTCTGTGAATAAATAGAACCTTGAGCTAGTCCGCGCATTGGACCTTTTCGCAATTGTGAATTGGGGCCTTTAGCAAGACAGGAGCTTCCTCTTACAAGTGAAATATCTTTCCCGATTGCTAGTGACTTTGAATTCGGGGCTTTCGACAGTAATCCCGGATCTGGACCAGCCCAGGGAGCATAATCAGGTCTAACAATCGAGAATTTACCCATTAATTAGTAAAATCTTGTAATATTATAAATTATTAATCGCTTAATCTATGTATTAAAAAAATACTTACAAGAGTAAATCGTTATTTGGACCTCTCGGCAATTCAGAGTTGGCACCAACTGATTTGATCAGATTATCCGACTTGTATTCATCATCCTCGGTAGTACTAGTGCCGCGAGATACCCTGAAATAACATTGTATTTATATTTTTTGCAATAAAGAAATTTTTTTTTTCGTTTAAAAATATGTTATAATTACTTTGGTGCTTCATTTTTATTTTTTGATCGCTTGGCCTTGTCGGTATCAATGTCCTTGATGACTTTTTTAACCGGTGAAGCTGTCAATCGAATTGCCTCAGTCACTGGCGCACTATCTCTTTTCTCATCGCTTTTGCTGCTGCTGTAAAAAAATTTATAAACAATTAATTAAAATTTTTCAACACTTTGGCACGTTATATTAAATTTGGAAAAACATTTAACAAAAGTTTAAGTCTTGTTTTATATATGAAAAAAAAAAATGTTTTAACAATTTTTTTTTCATTTAGTTTAAATTTACCTCTGACTACTGGAAGTTCGCAGAGGCTGGATTGCCTCCTCAGCGATCATTATATCTAAAATATGACTGGCACGATCCTCATCATAGTCCACACTGTCCATAGCCAGAGCAATAACTCTCTCCGGCACAGATTTAAATTTTTCCATCAATTTTTTCTTCACTAAAGTACAAAATTTTTTCGATTAGTTGTGTCACAATATAATAATGATATATGACTTACTTTGATTTTTCTCTTCTGCACTCTTCATTCGCGGTGGTGGAGTTGGAGTTGCACGAACATTGCGAGGATCCTCTTTGGCTTTAACAATAGGTTTGCTTGGTCCAGTAGGATTTCTCTTCTCATATCCCTGCTCGACAAGCTTCTCCGTTGCTTTTTGCACATTATTGTCACTTTGTTCGAGTATATCGAGCAGTAGAGTCTCATCTACTTTTGGAAATATGTTCTTCAGGTACCTTAAATTAATAAATTCAATTAAATAATCATATATCAAGGTAATTCACCAATTATTTACACATATCACACACAAAATTTTGTTTGTTTTTTTTTTTCCTACAAAATGCGAGTTTTAGACTAATTTATTAAATATTTCTATAAATACAGCTCTGCACAACTTCTATAAAAATTTCGAATCATTTTTTTTTTTCTCTATTGCTATATTACGGCTCAAAAGCATTATTTTTAAATACTATTAAATTAATTCAAAAATACCATCATGCATACCCATGCGATTATTTAATGATTTTTTTGTTAATTGTTGATTGAGCAATACTCCTTAAATCACCCGCATTAGCTTGTACAAATATTTAACGCCAAAAAAAAAATGTATCAAACAATTATAAATAAAAATAAAACACATAAACTTGACACATCTATATAAACTGACCTATCCTTGACATTTGCGATAACTTAATGGCCAATTTACGTAATGAAAATCTCACGGGAACTGAAATGTAACAGAAAAAATAAATAATAAGCATAAAAATAATTATACATAAAATAATAAAATTAAAATAATTATAATAAAAATATAAATTATACAATAGCAACAATTTGAAACATCTGAAATGGAAAAAAAAGATTAAAAAAATTGATCCATGCCAATTACAAGATCCGAAAATAATAGTCAACTAATTAATACAATTTTTTGGAATGATTTAAAATACATATAAAAAATAGAAATGAACCTAAGTTTCATTTTTGGGGAATGTGGGGCAGCTCGTGACCCACGTGGTGGACTCAATGTGATAGCAGCGTGAATTGCGTGTGCTGGTAGACGCCATCTCGGTAGAGCATAGCTTGAGTGCACGCCAACAGGTGTACATGGACCGGGCGCACACAGTGGATTCTTCTCGATTTGAAGCGCACTCACGACCAATGCCGGTCTGTTATTATATCTGAAATTGCATTCGCTAAGGAGCTTAACACCCAAAAAAAAATCGAAAAAAATCATGCTCTCCCCAAGTTCAATATTGAAAATCAAACTTTAAGTGCGACGAAATGATTTTAACTTATCTTTAAGATCATTTTCACTAGAAAATCCTATTTCATTGTTAAAAAATATTGTAATATTGACTGTGGGAGAAGATAATTTGAATTTAAAGCTGAAAAATATGTATATTGCATCACCCATATGCCCTAAAAATCTTTTATCACTTTCTATTTTTTTTTTTTAGATATTTCTAGTTTTATAAAATTTAACCTTTAAAAAATCACAAAAATGATTTGTTGATATGTTTTTTTTTAGCATTAGTGATGCGATATAAACTAGCCCTATTGTTTATATTTTTTTTTGTTAGAAATTGTTAATTTTAGTAGCAATTATATTAGTATAAAAGCATTAAGCAATTTTTTTAATACATTAAAAACTCTTTCCAATCAATTTTATAAATCCAAACATGAGTATTATGATTAATTTTGTTATACATATGTACAGAATTAATAACTATTCACAGTTATTTATTAAATAAGTTATTTTTAATTAGTAGATACTTACTTTTTTAATAAAAGTCGAATATGAGTGTCGGAAACTGTTGGAAATATCGCATTAACTTTCGCCACTTGTGCTTCAACATCATTGCTTTGCGATAGACATGTTTCCATATTTTTTATTGGCGTTGGCGAACTTATTGTCATATCACCGAATCGATTGGTTGCTCCACTTATCGATTTCATAGACATTGGTGTCTTTAAATCCTAATAAATAAACAAAAAAAAATAATTACTTTTGTCATTGTACCAAAAAATCGTTCTAGCAATTTTTAATATAATTATATACAAATTTACACTTAATAGTCAATCAATTATTTCCAATCATTTATTAAGGAACGATTCGAAATTTAAAAAATTTATGAAAAAAAAAATTATTTATCAGTTTTCTGATCATTTCGTGTGCATTAATGATGCTAATACTATTAATGATTGAAAATAATTTTTTGAATTTGTTTCAGAGTATAGTTAATTTAGAGTATAGTTAATAGCGTGCAGAGTTTTAGTAAAGAATCGCGGTTAAATCGACAAGTCGTACCTGCAAACTCGGAGGTAAAAATGCAGGCTGTGGATTATTATATGGTGATGGACTTGGATAGACTTGTGGGGCTCGATGGGTTGCGGCATAAACTAAATTCCCGCCACTCATGATCCCACCTGCAGGCTTTAGGTTTTTTTTTTTTTCAATCCCAGTTTGTGCAGCATGTGTACGACAGTACATTTAATAGTGATACAAACGGTGATTGTTGATATTTATGACAGATAGTAAATTTTTGTTCCATGCATCATGCAGATCACACTGATCGTACAATTGTTTGATATACGAGTGCGATAACCTTATAAACTTATATTTAGATGAGTTTATACACTGTGAGACAGGAAAAGTAAAGAAAATCTAGTAAAACATTTGACAATTAAATTTATACACTGGTGAATTTTATGTTTCCAATCATGCGATTTATTAATGTAGATAATATGATTACCTGAAGCATTATTGCCTCCTGAGAAGTTGCAGTTGATGAAGAACTTGTGGCAACGGAATTTTGAGCCTCTACGTATTGTGCATATTGCCAATACCTTACGCGTGGGTCTTCCCATGTTGTTGTTCGATTAAAGTGATTTATAAAGTACCTAACACACAAAAACAATTATAAAACCTTCAGGGTTATTTAACTCAATAGATTTTGTATTAAAACTAATACACAAAAGTCATGTGAAATGCTGTAAAAATGAGTGATGGACTATTGGAAATGTGTCAGATTGTGCAAACTCAAAGGATGAGTGGTTAATGAAAACTGGAGGAAATTTTTCGAGAAAAGTAAAAGTAGATGTGTAGATTTTAATATAAATCAATATTTTACTTACGGACGACCGCTATTCAGGTCATATCTGCATTCCCAACCTGGTGGTAATTGAGTCCTCTCACCCTGTTCCGCCATTTTTGTATACATACGTTCTGCGGGGGGTCAGCTGAAATTCCACTTGTTTCCACTTTCCATTCGCATCCGGCTCGAAAAGTGTGAAACGGTGGACGGTGAAATTTCAACAATTGCAATGCGGAATAAGTGGAATTGGAACGAATCTACCCCCGCGGTCGATATAAAATTTTCCTCTTTTACCGACCACAGTTACTGTTATACTTTACCGGCAGCCGTTATTGGTAGTCTGATGTTCCGGTGTTTCGGAACAGGCAGAACACCGAACCGTGACATTTTAAAAATTCCAATTAATGCGGAATGTGTGGAATTGTAATACAATTATTATAAATATTTGATGCAATATTTAGGGTATCATTTTCGTGATTTTGAATGATTCAAGTGCAAGAATAATTAAATTTATATTTTATAAGTTTCCCTAGTACCTCTTGTGATGTAATGTTAGAAAGAGTACAATTGAAATATATAATTTTTTACAATATTAACATCAGCGAAATTTATAAAGGGAGAAAACCAGATAGATATTATTTTAAACTTTGTTTTTGTTTAATAATTAATTGAGTAGTGCGATTAATCTCGCAGATCAATATCAAGTAAAGGATCCAACTATATAGTTGATATAATGAAATATACAGAACAAAAAATATAGATCTACAAAAAATCCTTTGACAATAATTAATTAATGAGGTATTATTGTTTCATTTTGCTATTATAAATAGAGAAATGTGTGTTCCACATGAATGTATTTACATTTTAGACACTTGACCTACATTAAAGCACCTAATATCGCATTTAATCCGAATTCTTATTCACTAGGTTTTTTAAAATAATATCGTTGAGATAATTGATACATCATACCAACAAATATACAGCCAACAACTGCTCCCTGTGCTGCAACACGAAGTTGTACCAAGAATAATGGAATATTCATTTGTTTGCTACCGTGTCGAAATCTGTAGGCACCAACTCCTAGAGTTCCAACAAATCCGAGCAATCCTGCGATATAAAAAATTGACAATTAAATTAGTTTAAATAGAAAAAAAAATACTATTTATAATATATAATTTAAAATTTCATACCAACTGCGACGAAAGGATTATTTTTTATTTTATTCCATCCTTTTGAAGCACCACCTTCATCCAGATCCACTACATCCCGGGCTGACATTATGATTATTTGATGTATTTTTCCTTGTTAATAAATATCGTGCCGATCTATTAAAAAAAAATAAAATTGACAAAACACTTTAATTAAAGATTATTATTCAATAGAAATTGTAAAATAATCAATTTACTACAAAAATAAACTATTATATTAATGATTCAAACTATTGCATCACTTTTGTTAAAAACATTTCAAGGTTAGGATTGGAAATTTCCATCGTTTTACGACAGAAAAATTCGTCTTTTCGAGAATATTCGAGGTTTTTTACAAACTTATATTTAAGAGAAATTTTTTTTTAGATGTACCTGCAATTTTTTAGCGACAATTGATGTCAAGGAAGTCGGTATTCACATCCGACAATGCTCACAGCCGCGCGAATGTCAAAAAAAGCTCCGTCGTCACGAGGGTGCTAAAAATCACTGTCACGTCAGTAACTTGACCCTCACCTTCACAACACGATGAATTTCACAACTTTTAAATAAGGTTAGTATACTTAAAGTCAAGTATTTTGGTTTTAACATAAGAAAAAAAGTACGTGCCTTCCACTCGACGACAAAAATTCAAGTGCCAGCAAATGCTCCACTTCATGGTCATATGGTGACTGGTGAGTGTTTTTATACTTGCATTCTCTCTCTCTCTCTCTTTACCATCCATATGCATCCATACGCTTAGGAGCGTTAATTTGTTTTTAATTTTCTAGCTGAAAAAAACTGTATGATTATAAACATTACATGTGCTTCGTAAAGATTTTCTATTTATAATTGCAATTGTTTAAAATATTCTAATAAATCTTTTTCTCTCAGCGCAAAGCAATAGGATTATATATTTGGGGATCCCACAGGAAATGATATAATCATTTTTTATCTTCGTATAATAGATAAATGAATGTTAAATTGAATGAGTGATTTTTGACATAGCTATTTTTAACTGTCCCCCATCATAGCTAAGATACTATATGATTAATTTTCTATTACAAGAAGAAAAATTGTTCACTATTTTGCACTATAAATTTGATAGCGTCTTTTTCCAAGGTCATTGTAAAACTTTTAGATACATCTTGGTCTACATTAATATTTTGATTTCGTGCTTCTTCACACGTATGCTCTGATGGTGTACGTGCTGTTCATCATGGTATACGTTATGTAATTCTATTCAAATGAGAAGAGCTGCTGGACCATTGTTTTTTTGTTGTTCCGACAGTAAACCAACATTGTAACTCCCTGTGTTAACAAAGAGATGTCGTATCAAGTAAAAAGAAAATCAGGCAGTATTTTAAACTATTCAACGGTTTGTACAAATAAAAATAATTTTGTAAAACCTTCTTTTTCTAAATAGCAATATAAAAAATATTTGACAAATATATAAAATTCAAAAGCTGTTTTTTTATATATATATTACATAAGAACATTATTTATTGTTCTTTGGAGTAATCAGACTTTAAGTAGTTTTTCTCAACGTGTGCTTGGAAGACTTTAAAAGCCTCAAAAGTCTCAAGACCCACTGGTTCAATGGCACTTGATGGTGGATCAAAAAAGTTCCCAGGTAATTCTACAGTAAACGATAAAATTGCACCTCCAACAGCCATAGCCCAATCATCACTGCCACCAGCTGCAGCATCTGCAAGATACCATTATTCTTAGAAAAAAAACTTGCAAAACCGGAAAAATACTATTGAATATACGTTTTATCTTACACAAAACATTGGTAGAGCTTCCTACTGTATAACGAGTACCAAATTTGGCAGCAAGGGCGTTGGCAGCTTTATTTCCCACCGCCACCTAAAATAAAGTAAGAAAATTTATGTACTTTTTTCTCAATAACTCAATAACTATGCGAGATAACGAAAAATGTTATAAGAATTAAATAATAGAGAATTTAATTATTTACAAAAAATGTAGAATACATTTTTTTAATATCTCTCTTTATTTTCAAAATATTTAGAAAAAGTCTAATAAAATTTTCATTTACTCACAAGCTCAGGCTCGTTTTCAGGCACAGCCGAAGTATATCCCCATGGATGCAGCATATACTGCAAGATTTACAACAAAATTACCTCTGAAATAATGCAAAAACTCAATTTACAGTGATTTAATACCTGTCCGAATGAGTGCAGCGTCAAATATGCCTTTACAGCTCCATCTTGAGCTAAAATGAGATTCTTCAGTGCAGTTGTTTCAGGTTCTGAGAAGGGTTTAGACCCAGCATAGGTGTCCGAGCAAGGATTATTAGATGCTCCAACAGCTAAAACAAATTAAATCATCGAAGAATTATTTTTCCTATCAAAAAAAAACCGATTTCTACTCACTCATCCACTGATATTCAAAATTCCGGTTGGCGTCAGTTCCATAACACGACGACGAAGGGTTGAGCGACCGAGTTTTCCGCCAAAATCTGTACTAAAATCACATCTTAATTAAATAACCACTCAATTTTTACATTAAACGTCATAAAATCTAGCTTACATTTGTGTGCGTGTATTCATAACCGTCAGGATTAATACTGGGAATAATAAGCCAGTCGACATTTTTATAAAGTTCAACATTGCTCTGATTAGTTACTAATTGATGGATTGCATAAAGCGCTGTGGTTGGTGCGATCCACTCTCGAGCATGAATTCCAGCATCCATTAAAATCATCGGCTTTTTTCCACCACCACTGGAAATTTTTAAAGCGTACAGAGTTCGGCCCTCATATGACGTGCCAAAATCTATGAGACTTGCTACATTGCTGTAGTCAACTGACAGCCGTTTCAGGTACTGCACCATCTGAAATCATTGAAATATTATTAATTTAATGATAAAAAAACATATAATAATAGTCAACTTACTTCGTCGTAACGCGGGTAGTATTTAAAGGGACTTTGAACTGCCCTACCAAGTGCTTCATTGCGTAGAATTATGTTTAGTTGATTTTCCTCTTGAACTGCCTCTTCAACGTCTGCTACTGTGACGATATATTGGATATTTCGGTTGGTAAGAGCGTTTTTGAACGATTCAAGTTCTTCAACTGTCACAAGAACGTCGATACGTTCACCAAAGAGACGAGATACCCTCAAAAAATCGAGATTTGGGTTGTCCAGGGAAGATTGTATAAATAATTGTTGCTCGTACGTTGAACAAGTGAAAGACAATACTTGCATTCTAGAAAATTAATTTTTTTTTGCTATTATATTCTTAGACAGAGTTTAAAAATTTTTTTAGAACAAATTTTTTTATGGATAGAAATTTAACACATACCCTTTAAGCTGTCGTAAGTGCTCTTTTGGTTGTTCAATTGCTGCAGCTGTGACAGTGGCAATTAGTGCCGTTAATATGAAATATGTGGCATTCATTTTCGTGTCGCATTTATGAAACTTTTCCACACACTATCCACTTTCTACACCTTTATATACTCTATCGAAAATCTTGATAATAGTCTTACCTAATAGAAGATAATTCAATACGTGATAAGATATATACGATTTCTTACTAATCATTTAATAGATCGATTGCATCAATAGAGGATAAAATTAAATTTAGTTTTTTTCACTCCAAATAAAACAAGATAAATTACAGTTCTACTTTAAGATACTAAAAATTGAAAAAAATATCCAAGATGTTTGTTTTTAAATAAAAATTATATTAAATCGAATGTTTACCCCATACATTTTTTTTTAGTTTAAAAAACCACTCGTAATGCCAAAAGGGTAAATATTTTATTACTATCGTGCTTATTTACCGAGTTATTGTGAAAAAAAAAAAAACTAAAAAACTAAAAAATCCCATTTTTTGGAAAATTTTCCCAAAAAAATGGGAAAAAACGCTTTCAAATTGTAAATTTTTAGATTTACTTAACTAAAAAATTTTAAATACTAATAAATACTTGTTTGAAAACAGTGAAATTACATTATTACATATAATTTTTAATATTTCCCAGGCAAGGATTTATAACTCTTGGCGCTATAATCGTCACAGGTGTGTGTGATCAGCTGATCACTGAGACCGGTGTTACCTGCTAATTAGTACGCAGTTTTATGTTTATCAACCAAAATCAGAAGTTTCCCAGACAGACAATTTTAATGACGATAAAAAGTCACACCGATTTAACTACCTGGAGAACGTAGGAATTGTTTAAAAAAAAAAAAACAAAACAAAACAAAAACTAGAAGGTTATAAACATCTTGTGCTCCGAAGTTGCAACGTTACAGAATCTTAGAAACACCGTTTATCATAGCACCAGTGTCTAAATAAATAAAAGAAGAACATTCAATGCGATAATCTCGACTTATCACCAACTCATCCATTTAAATTTGTGGTAACTTTCCTCTCATCCGCCCACTTGAATCATCTATTTATTTTGATTTGTCTAAAGTTCAATAAATTTATCATACTAGCAATATTATACGATAAGAATGAGCACGATAATACATATAAAAAGCATCTCTGTGTAGTAAAATATTGATGAGAATATGTCGCGATTTCTATTTGTTGCTTTTACCCTCATAGTCAACAGTCTTTTGAGCAGTGCTAACCAAGAAGTGTTTGTTATTGAGAACAATGACGATTATCTGGATAATTTTAAACCAACATGGGATAGTTTAGACAGTCGTCCACTTCCAACATGGTACGATGATGCTAAAGTTGGTATTTTTATTCATTGGGGAGTATTTAGCGTGCCAAGCTATGGATCCGAGTGGTTTTGGAAACAATGGAAATGTAAGTACTCGCCTTGTGCATATTAAGTGATAAATAATGAATAAAAATTTATTACAGCGGAACAGGGAGATGGTCGATTCAATAAATTTATGAAAGCACGCTATCCACCGAATTTTACATATCAAGACTTTGCTCGGGAATTCACTGCCGAATTCTTCAATGCATCAGAATGGAGTGAAATATTTAAAGCATCTGGTGCAAAATATGTTGTTTTGACTAGTAAACATCACGAAGGATATACATTGTGGCCGTCAAAATATTCCTTCAGCTGGAATTCAATGGATGTTGGTCCTAATCGAGATTTAATAGGTGATTATTTATGAAATTTATTTTAAAACATGCATTAACATATAATAATGTTATTCAGAATGAGCTTCAGTATATTTCATAACGATAAACAAATTTTTTTTTTTTTTGAAAATTTCAATATATAGGGTATATATGTCTTGGATATTGCTCAGTTTTTGTGATTTTTTTCGTATTTTCGCGCTAACTCGGTAAATAAGTATTTTAATGAAAAATGTTAAGAAAAAGAAATTATAAAGGATTAAATTTCCTACAAAAAATGTTTAACAAATTTTTTTGTATTTTTATTAATTTTTGAGATATTACATTTTTTTTGAAAATTTTATTTTTCAAAATATCTCAAAAACTAGTGAAAATATTAAAAAAATGTATATAACATTTTTTATAGATAATTAAATTCTCTATCATTTAATTCTCATAACTTTTTTCGGTATCTCGCATAGTTACCGAATTATCAACAAAAAACCCGGAAAAATCATCAAAACTCCAAAATCTCAAAGGGGGTAACCTATTGAAAAATTTTTCGAAAAAATTTTTTTTGCTAAACCAACATATATTCTTTTGCAATTTTTTTCGAGATATGTTATTCATATATTTAGTCAATTTCTTGATAGAATACTAAAAAAAAAAAAATTTTGGCATTAATGAGGCAAATTATGAATTTCTAGGCGAATTGGCAACTGCCATTCGAAAAACCCCGGATATAAAATTCGGACTTTATCATTCACTATTTGAATGGTACAATCCCTTATGGTTAGCGGATCAAAAGACAAATTTCACTACAAGCCACTTTGTGACATCAAAGGTATTGCCCGAGATGCTGGAATTAATTCAATTATACAAGCCAGAAGTACTTTGGTCAGATGGTGAGTGGGATGCTCCAGATACCTATTGGAAGTCGAAAGAATTTTTAGCCTGGCTATTCAATGAGAGCCCGGTAAAAGAAACCGTTGTCGTCAACGACCGATGGGGTCATGAGACTCTTTGTCATCATGGCGATTTTTACACCTGTCAAGATCGATATAACCCAGGTAAAATTGATCTTAGAGAATATTTAATTTCATTGATAATTGAATTAATCGACCCATCAGGTGTCCTACAACATCACAAGTGGGAAAATGCAATGACTATTGACAAAAGCTCATGGGGATATCGTCGAAATGCTCGCTTACAGGATTACCTATCGACTGCGGAATTAATCAGGGAACTTGTTATCACTGTCAGCTGTGGGGGAAATTTACTTGTGAATATTGGCCCAACAAAAGATGGAATTATCGCTCCAATTTACGAGGAACGTCTGCGAGATCTCGGTATGTTTCCGTGCTGTGATTACACTACTGATTTCTGATTACTATCACTCCAATTTTATCAAACTAGGACAATGGCTAAAGATTAATGGAGAATCTATATATAATACCAGACCTTGGACTTATCAAAATGATACAATAACCGGAGATACCTGGTATACAGCTTCGAATTCCAAGACAATCTATGCAATAATTTTAAATTGGCCGGAAAATAATATTTTACGCTTGGGAGCAAAAATTTTTGAGAAACCCGTTCTCTCTTTCCTCGGTTCTAAGGCTGTTCCAACGGTAAGTACATGCTTTACATGTATTTTCATCTAGAATATATAAAATAAAGTTTTTAATATTTTTTTTTTCTAGTGGGATCGTACAGTCAAAAGTTTCAACGTAAAATTACCAACTGAAGCACACCGAGGTTTACCAGCATGGGTAGTGAAAATCCAGAACACATCTTGATAAAATATTATTCAAACGATATCCAATACCCGTGGGTTTTATTTTTTGTAATCTGCATATATAAAAAAATTGCATAACGCAAATTAATGTTGCAATTATGTAATTACTTTTTATAGTAGATAAAATAAGTTGTAACGATGTTGGTGATTTTCCAATCATTAGAGTTTCGATACCTCGTAGAGATATGATCCCAATAATTTAGTCTGCAAAATTGCGATAAGATACAATCATGCACACACAGAGATAAAAATTTTATCACTTACCCCTTCGATGTAATTTCGAACATTGAGCTTTTCATTTTGAGAATGAGCCCCATCATCGCCGCAACCAACTGGCAGAAGTAATACATTTTTTTTAGTGACATTTTGGAAGGTCAGAGTAACCGGAATCGAGCCGCCTTCTCGCGACAGATCTGGATCAACTCCGTAAACATATTTAGTAGCAATTCTGGCGGCCATGTAGTGCGGATGATCAGGATTTTCTGTCCACGGATCTCCGCCGTGTGCCATTTCAATTTTCATTTCATTCGGGCTATTTCTCTCAGACCAAACTTTCTCAATATGTGCTTTGACTTTTTCAATCACTTCAGTCTGAGTCATATCGGGCACAATCCTCAGGGAAAATTTTCCAATCACCTTGCGTGGTATCACGGTTTTTGCTCCGGGTTCGCTGAAAGCACCCTCAATTCCGTGCAGCGAAAGCGTTGGATGACGCCAGCGGTGCATCAAAAGTTTAACCTGTCATTGACAATGATATTTTTATAAAAAAAAAAAACAAAAATATATCAAATTTTTCAGTTACCTTGTCTTCATTGTGAGCTAATTTTCCAGTTCCAACTGTATCACGAAATTCAGTAACATCAAATTCAATATCTTTATAACTTTCCAATTCAGCGTCAGTAATTTTCGCAACATTATCATAAATTCCCGGAATCAAAATCCGACCATTGACATCCACCAGAGTGTTCATAAGATAAATTAAATCAGACATGGCTTCATGAACAGTACCGCCAAATGTTCCACTGTGTAAATCACATTTAGCACAGGTTACCGACACATTAAAATATGTAAGTCCACGAAGTCCATAGGTAATGCATGGTTTTTTTGTTCCCAGCCAATAATTATCGGAGATACAGATGTAATCGACATCTTTGAGGAAAGTATCCTTTCGTGCCCACAGTAAATCATTTAAACCCTCACTGCCACTCTCCTCCATGCCTTCGAAAACAAACTAAAGAAAAAAATGTAAGTATATCGATAGACAGTTATTATTAATATTGATATTTTTACCTTAATATTTACTGGAATGTCCTCGCCAATGGCTTTAAAACCCTGAAGTGCATGTAGCCAGCATAAAACAGGGCCTTTGTCATCTGTGCTACCACGCCCATAAAGTTTTTCGTCCTTTTCAACTAGTGTGAAAGGCTCAGTGTCCCATCCATCTTCGAAAAGTGCTGGTTGCACGTCCAAATGCCCGTAAATAAGGACTGTTTTCTTTTTAGAATCATCACCGAGAGATCCAAGCAGAACTGGCGGCAAATTAATTTGCCGTCCATCGAATAAATCTTGTTTTCCAACGTCTGCCAGTTCTGTAGTTGCACCCAGTGTCTTCATTTTATTTTCCATCCATTTCATCATTCTAACGACTTCTCCACGTGCATCCGGCCACGATGATACGGATTTAATAGCAACGGCCTCTCGAAGATTGTCGATATACTCATTTTTATGCTGATCAACATGGCTAAATTGTAATAAGAAAATTTATTAACAAAAAAAAGCATAATATTCTGTATATATTTTCATATTGTATAGAGAATAAAATACCTGAAAAGCTTTTGCAACGCTGGCGGAATCGCTGACGCCATCATCACCAGATATTGCACACAGCTGCACTGATTATTAAAACTCTGTTTGAATGCCTGCAAGAGTTGTATATTGTTTGTGTTAAAATGGCAATGTGCAGAAGCATTCAGAGCTTTTAATACCACGAGGCTTATCAGTAAGTCTGTTATAGCTCGTAGAGTAGGAGTGAACAATACTATCTTTTTTCCAACACCTTCATACACATGCACAATCTTTCACGTCATGCAATAAATATTAGTTGGATAAAGAATGATTGATGATTAAAAATAACAAATATATAATCAAATAGATATAATTATTGTTAGTGAAGAATAAAACATTTGCATAAAATAGGACTTATACAATAAATTGTTTATTTTATGGAGAATATGGATGTTGATCATGCAAAATAATAATAATGTATCAATTATATTTCCTGGAGAATCAATTATAACTGTTAATTTGAGTGTTTGACTTACGCTGAGAAGATTTTTCAACACTTTATAAGGGTAATTAGGCCTATGAGTTGACAACAAATCGCTCAGTTGTATGTATTACCAATACGGGAATGAATTCGGTATACGCACTACGCAGTTATGTATAATGCACGGGAGAGAGCAAAATACTATTTGTGTGTGTGCAGTGATGTCGATTAGGAAGGAAGTTTCTTGCTCTCTTCAGTGGGTAAAACAGTAATCTACTTAACTAACCCCCGAGAGAGAGAGAAAAGGATTTTTAAAATAGTGTCAGCAGAAGATATCTGTCTCGCTAAAGAAGCTATAACTATTCGAAAAAGGTGTAATTCAAATAAAAGTTCAAGGTATTTATATACATTAAATATATCATTTCTTTTTTCAAACGACTCAAAATATTCATTTCTCATCATAAGATTGTTCGGAGCGAAGGAAACGTGATAACCTTAAAATAACACATGCTTATAGTTCTTCTTAAAATTAGAATGAAATACTTTTTTTAAGCTGCGCTCCCGAGCTGTATATCATTTTCACTAAACAAATAATATAATATTGCTCGATTTTCGTTATTTCTATAATTAATCGTATACAATTGATTTTTTAATCAGATGGATTGTATGCAACAAAAACTTGAACAGCTGAACACGGTTTGCAGTGTAAAATGGAACGAAGATTTAGGACAACCAAATTATTTAAATGACCCTACAATGTTATCCAAGGAGAACATTAAACAACAATCTCTGTGGGATTTCCTACACAAAAAAATGGCGCAATTGGACGAAAAAATTGCAAAATCACGTTGGATTGAGTTGGTTTTACCAGGAGAAGAATTGGAGTCATTAATAGATATTGGTGTGTACTTTTGTTGGGAGAAAATTGATCATGCGAGTGCGGATTGTCAACGATTTTTCAATGAAAGCCTAGCTATTTGTTTTACGAAATTGCTCACGGATGACGTAATCAACAGTTGGGCGCCATATATACACTATCGTATATATGTAATCTGCGCAAAATTTTTAAAACTGTGTTTATTTAAATTTGAAAAGGGCTTCATTCCGATGCTGGAAGTGCTTGCCATGGTTTTCAATCCTAACAACAATTTTCATACGTTCAATGCGGCCCAAATATCAAAATCTGTTCTACCTGGAGGTAATATTTCGGATGTCAAGCTCTATGCACGCCCATCGCCTAATCCAGAGAAGCCTCGTGGATGGCTCGTTGATCTGATAAATCGGTGAGAGAATATTTGCATCAATTTTCATGTGTAGCGACGAAAAAGTAGGCACTAAATAAACATGTTTTTCTTTTTTAGATTTGGCTCGTATGGTGGTATTGATCTTCTACTGACAATGTTTGTGCCCTACTATCATCGATTGACTATTCCAATTATTCACGCAGTGCTACGACCATTAGAACTGTGCTATGAGTTTTTGACTGTTGACATCATTGAGATCTATTTCCTTCCAATTGCCTGGAAACTACTATCGATTTGGAGTAACTTAACACACGATGAGTTACAGAAGAAGGCGGGAAATGGATCAATAGATCCTCTTATATTAGACATAATTAATGCCGCGAATCGTTTCACTTCACGGCTGCCCGAGAAAGAAGATTATATTATGAAATTACAAGCATTGACAATGTAAAAGACCTCTTCGGATTCTAAAACGTATCTATAAGAATCGGCAACTCAATTATTAATGATTAATGTAAATTTGAAAATTTTTTTTCTATGTAATTATACAATTATATCATTGACATGATATACATGTATGTATTGAACTTTTCATCAGGTCGTGCAACCATTTTATATGAATGATAATTAATAATATCAAAATCGCAATGTATTTCGCTTGTATTATATAATACTCGACAATTATTATTGCCATATTTGAAACGTTATGATATTTTTTAAATCAAGATTTTTACCTTCATCGACAAGCGGTTGAATTGTTGTATCGTACTGCTGGTCACAAACTGGACACAAATTTTCTTGCCAATTACTCTGGGACATTAATATTTGTTCGACTGCAGCGCAAGTCAAACAAAGACAAAAGTGTCCACAATTTTCAATTAAAATCTGCGGTTTGTTAATTGTGCAGTGGGCACAGATTCCAGAGTCACGTGATGCCGGTCGGTCTTGGAATTCTTGCAGTGGCAATTGCTCAAGAATTTCTGGATCGTGAGCTATCGGTGCGTTGAGTGGTTTATCCAAATAAAAAATCTCCTTGATATCCGTATAAGCCAAGTTACAGACAATACAGCGCTTAGAATTCCTATTCTTCGCATATTCATGCTCCGTAGAGAGGATTTTCTGATGGTTAGCACAACTAGAGCATAGCACCAGATGGTTACACGGTAAATACATGTTCTCTGCTCGATTGTTTTTACATATTACGCAGCGTATTGTGTAGTCATCGATAAACTCTTCTTTACAAAATGGCACAGATATAAATTGCTGCAATTCACTTGCAATTGGATCCAAGAATTTTTGAGGTGGGTCAATTATTTCTTCGGCTAAAAATGTTAATCAATTATGATGGACGGAAAAAAAAAATTTTTTTATCAATGTAATATTTTTTGAAAAACTCACATTCACAAATTTCATCCGGCATCTCCGAAAAGATTTTTATCTGCTTTTGTGGGATTTCTTCAACTTGATTGTCTTTGTTTACCACTTCTGTTGTGTTTTTTATTTTTCTTTTGATTTTTCTCCCTTTCGCAGGTTCGCAGGACAATATTATCCGTCCAACAGCTGAAAATAACAGTAATAAAGTGTTATAAACACAAAATATTTATTTTATTCACGATAAAAATTGATGCAATTAAAGAAACCTGGGGCTGGTGTGTTAACGGGGTCCTGAAGTGTCTCGATCCATAGAAAATCTTCATCGTCTGAATAACTTGCGGGTATAACACTGTGAAGCTGTTGAGATATTGTCTGGAATCGTCGTGGTTTAACTCCAGATCTTAAAAATTCCTCAATATTCATGCTAAAAAAGTTTGTCGATTTATAAAAATATTGGCACTTTTATCATTGTTAATAATAATAAAATACTATTTAACATTTTTTTTGCATAAATATTATATTACCTGTCATTTGCAAGTTTTTTTTGGGCTCTCTCAAGATCATTTTTATCCTGAATATCAAATGAGAAGCGAATCGATTGGAAATCATTGCCTCCATCAGCGGAATCATTAAAATAACTATCGATTGCCTCCTGATGATAGGTTTTCAGAGATTCTAAAAAAAAAAATGAATCAATTAGTTAATTGAAAAAATGGTTTGTAGGCTAGTAATTAGTAATACTAACTGATATATTGCAGAAAATTTAGCACTTCATCACGTGCTGTCATACGGACAGTAAAAGCTTCAGCACAATTTGCGGTCAAGTTTGGTAATCCCTGCACCGATATTACAGACGGTAATTTCCTCCAAACTTCTTCAAGATATTGAGAAAATTCTAAAATTATTGGATATTTGTTGGCTAATGTTCTTGCATACTCTGTCACAAAGTCCACTGCTTCAATAATTCGATGTTCTGGCACAACCGGGATCATCCAAGACATTTTCAACACATCATCATCAACCTCTGACATGATTTGTCTCCATTTCCTTGTTGCAGCCTTTTTTAAAAAACACAATTATCTATTAAACAATGAATTTTGTAATGTTTGATTGGAGAACAGAAAATTTTCATGCTTTTTCAACAAATTTTTAAAGGTACAACAAAATATATACCCTTTCGGTATTAATGACGCGAATTAAACTTACTTTAATTAATTGAAACCAGCAGGAGCGAATTCGTATCAGAGGAAAGAAAACTCTGAGTGAAAGAATCAACTGTTGATTAAAATCACACACAACTGTGTGTAAATTTCGTGGTAATTTTGGAGCTTGTTGAATTACTAATTTTAATATTGCTGTGAACAAACACTTGGATTCTGCGCTACATAATGCCATTAGAACTGGATAACCCTAGAAAATATACAACAAATAAATAAATAAATGAATAAATAAAATATCACACGTATTGTTGACAACTCACGACAGTGCAATTCGGCTTTCGTATGTAAAATGTCATCAAGTGTCGCGTCACGGGTTGTGTCGGGAGAAACTGTTAAGAATATGGAAAAAAATAGAATTATAATCTAAAAATAGTAAATTTAGTTTGTTACATGCCTGGAAATTAGAATCAATGTGCATTTCACGGGCTTGATTGAGTGCTTTGACCATTTTTCGACAACCAAATACAATAGCATGAGATTCATCAGTGCCAGTGACATTTCTGAGATAAATTGACTTAGCAAAACTCGTGTTTTGCAATATATTTTCAGTATCTGTGTATTTCAATTCACGTGAAATACTCATCTCTTGACGGTTTCGTTCTCGACGAATAGCTGCATCCATTGTCGTCCGCTTCATACGACGAAACGCATCGGGAAAACTGTAAAAAAAAAAATACGATTATAAAAAATTGCCATAGGAAAATAATCGTTTTTTTAATTAATTACTCTCTCTGAAGTTGTTCGTAAACTTCGGACAAACTCAGGCCCAGATCTGCAGCTCGACGTCGTATCTCTGCTTTGAATAGATACGTTTCTTTCAAATTTTCCGATGAAGGTAAATGATTGTGACGCGATTCTAACCATTCGCCATTGGCGTTCTTTTTTAAAATTGCGGGGCACGCATTTTTCGATGATCGCTGCATACAAATGTATCGGCTTTGACCACGAGCTCGAACATCCATGTGCCAACCATGTCGATTAAAGATGTACAAATGTGTGCCTGGTCGTTGTCCTGGTATTTCCTCCATGTTTATCTATATCTGCAAATTAAAATACTCATCTATAATACGAAAATCTTGCTCCAACAAGAACATAGCCTTACCAAACGACTACAAAGCATGAGATCGGACGATTATATCATCTTACATACACAAAGATATAGTTATTAAAAAATATGATTATATTATTATAATTATATACTCACATTAAATATGAACAATTTACTTTCACATGAAACCAATGCTACTGGCGGTAGAGTTATACGTTGTATACAATCTGAAGGTGTCTAGCATTGACTGAAAAAATTTTGGATGGCTTTTTGTGATATTATATGCAAAGAGAGAGCGAAATAAGAGAGAGAGAGAGAGAGAGAAGGTGCTGCCGTAAGGTGCTGCTGCAGTGCAGGAGCGGTTAGCGGTACAACTGTGAAGTTAACAACACTCCCGCCCGTTTCATGAGTCATTTTTTCCATTTACGTCGGCGATGATTTCATGGTGTGCGTGTCTGAACAACGCGACCTAATATAAAGTACGTTGCCGACCAATTTTCCATTTTTTGTACTTACAAACAGTTGCAAGAAATATTAATTATAACCTACATGCACAGTAATTATTACAATGTAAGTTGATTATAAGTGGATTATATTTTTTGATTATTGAATACTGTTTGCCAGTACAATTGCATTCAATTTAGTTCACACACATGTTCTCTCTCGTATTGACACACGTTTTGAGCACATTTAGCAGAATATTTTGTTTATCTGTTGTATTAATTAGAATTCTGAATCATTTTTCGTGAAAAAAAGGATTTTTTTCAATAGTTAAATTGTAAATATTGGAAATTTTGTTACAGTATTGGGTGATTTCTACAATTTGTCAGCCTTGAATCATCACTTGAAATGTCTGATCCTCGTTTACGAATGGTCAAAATAAAAATTGGTGTTGTAAAACGACTTACTAAGGAAAAATTGACTTATGAAAAGGAGGCAGAACACCAAAAAACAAGAGTACAAACATACAAAGATCAAGGTATTAGTATTAATAAAATAATATTGAATAAAGTTATTGGATTTTAACAATAATAATTACAGGTAAAGACATTCATGATATAAAAAAACAAGAGGAAGTTCTGCAAGAATCCTTGATGATGGTTCCGGATTGTCAACGACGATTATTAAAAGCATATGAAGATTTAAAATCATTTCTTGAGAATGATCAAGATTTTAAAGAGTTAAAAGATTCAAAAGAAATTATTACTGACGCAGAAAAAGTTCTTGAAGACGCTGAAAATCATCTTCCAGAAAAGTCAGTTTGATTTAATCATTTATACTAATTATTCATTCATTCATTGAATTACCAATCTTTTAAGCGCATTTATTACACTAAAAGTACGTTTAATTTTTTTTTGTAACTCAACCCGTATAAATCATAATATTTTTGTGTTTTTTTTTTGTTTAATAATTAAGATAGAATTAAAGAAAAATAATAATCGCCATGTACGACAACTGCCATGCTCCCCAAAGCGCGTATCAAGCTTGCATAAATTATTCAAAATCTTTAAATACAATAGATCAAACAAATTTAAATCAAAGACATGAGGATAAATTATTTTTTGAAAATTTCATCAATATAAATCACGAAAATTGCATGATAAAAAAAAATAACATCACAAAAATACAAATATCAGAAACTAGAAATATAATAATAACAATAAAAAAATTAAATAATGAATTAAAAAAATTAATAATAACATTGGAAAGTAATAATAAGCTCTCAGTATCAAATTTAAGTGAAATAATTCATAAATATCAAGTAACAAAAGCTGATATTGAAAAACTCACTGCTAAAATTCATCTTAGTCATTTACTAGGACATTTAGAAAAATATAATAACAGAAAAAATCGTGTAAAACATTTAAATGATAAATCGAGAGCTTATAAAATTAATAAAATTAAAGAAAAAGCGTTGCTCGATTCGGCAATAACTGCGTGGATTCGAGACAATAAAATTGCAATAGAACATGAAAAAGAAAAAAAACGCATGCAACAAGATGGAGATATCATTTTAACAGATATCAGAACAAAAAGAATTGATGCAAAAAAATATTTAGGACTACTGAATGAAATTCAAAATCTCAGAAAAGTTCAAATAAATAATGCAAAAGCAAGAAAAGAAACATTGTCTGCAGCTGCTGATCAGACTTTTTCCAGTGTTATTGGTAAGTTTTACGTATTTTTTATAATCAAAAAACAATTATTTCTATATTATTTGTTTTTTCCAATTTTTTAGGTCGATTAATTGATCAGTGGACAGAGCTTGATTATCAGTATTCGATGGAAGAACAGGCCCTAAAAGTCATGCTTCAGTCTGACAACAAAACTATCATGATAAATCAATCGGAAAAAAATTTCATTGACTGGGAAATGGCAATTTTTGGCAGAGAACTTCGATCTATATTTGAAATCAACAATCTAAATGATTTCGTGATGACCAGGTACGGAAAAAAACCCTTTGAAAAGAACCAAAAAATTATTTAAATCATTTATATACAGTTATTTGATTGATTTTCCAGATTTGCATGGGATAAATACATCAATCACGATATTCAAGCGAATCCCGTACCCATCGGCTGGATTTTACCACAAAAACCGTCGAGTTCATGGGAAAAATTTATCTCTCAGTAGCTTTTTTTTTGTTTACTTACGATATTATTACAATACTTATGCTACTTATAATTAATAAGTCATTTTTTCTAAATAAAAAATTAACGCTTACGTGGAAAATGTTTTATTGTTGCAGCGGTACAAAAGCTGAATTTGTTGATTCTACTCCCGAGAGTAACATGTGAAAAGTTCCCTGAAGTTCAGCTAAAGACATAATTAATCCTTCCTCTTCGCTCAATTTATCCGATAAAAGTTCGAACATTGTTCGAATCTCCGGACCAAATGTATCCATGGTATCTTCATATACATCTGCAAAAAAATAACCGTGTTTTGTTGTGATTAGAAAAGAAAACAAATTTTCAACTTACCTATTAATATCTCGGTAACATGAAGTAGAACTCGACTAAACCGCGGATTTCCTAGATGTTTAATTAAAAACTTGAGAATATTTGTTAGTGACTTGGCTTCTCGGCCTGCTAGAGATTGCTGCAGCCCCTGTCGTCGAATGAGCTCTTGTAACAGAGCCACAGTCACGTGCGGAGTTTTATTCACTACATAATTCACCATGACATGATCAAGGGCTTTTGAATACTGAAATTTCCTCAGGCAAACATCATGTTTACTGATGACAGCGTTTGTTTCAAAAGGAATCACTGCGTCCACAGTTGTAGATAAATTTTTTCCCGATTGTCGGAAAGATATTTTTTTACGTGAAGATTTTGTATCCAATTTTGCATCGTCGTCTTTTCGTCGCACTGATATCATTCCATCCACCATTCCAGCCACTATCGTCTCATCATCAGGCTTCAAGAAAAATAATTGATCAAAATTTGCACTTGAAAATTGGACTAATAAAAATCAACTTACACTAATTCCTAAGCTGAGGATCGAGTTTGGATAATCGAGTGTATGTACCGTATTGTAGGTACCAACATCGTATATTTTAACGTGCCTGTCCATCGATCCAGATAATATTCTACGGCCATTTGATGCAATTGTTAGGCACGTTATTGTTTTATGGTGTTGAGAAACTTTAGCTATAAGCCGACCTCCAGTTAAAGCATCCCATACTCTCATTTCCGTGCCACCTAAAAAGTCCAACAAAAAATATTATCGTATCGAGTTAAAAAATGGTTTTCCGTCAATAATAAACAAACCTGCTGTAATAAATATTCCACCAGATGGCAAAAATATTACACTCTCTACGGGAGCATCGTGACTAACACTCAAGACACTCTTTTGAGTTCTCAGATCATACATCTTGATTGTTTTATCATAACTTCCAGCAATGACAATGTCTGTAGAAACCGGACTGACAGCACCGGCACGGACGTAATCATCATGTTCGTGAAATGATACTACTTGTTTTTCTGTGGATATGTCCCACAGTGCTGTGCTTTTATCGTCAGAAAATGAGGCTATGTGATGTCCATGGGCAGTGAAAAATGTCCGATGCACAGCAGCTTTGTGGCCGGAGAACAGACGTAAAAGATTTTTACTGGATACATCAAACAGCTTGACAACAGGCTCTTGACCACCGGCACAAAGCAGTTTTCCGTCTGCTCTAAATGAACCTCCATAGGCGGCTTCCTTGAACCTACTCAGATTTTTCGTCACAAGCTTTGTTATAGGATTGTAAATTTGCACTCTGACTGAGCATGTTACTGCAAAATCGTGCGGTTCTATAGGTGAAAAATCTATGTAGTCGATCGCCCCAAATTCTTTGATTAAAACTGGTGTCTGGAACAAAAAATTTTTCATTATTTAAAAGTATTTTTAGGTTATGAATGGACCATGTGGATTTTAATAGCGAATATGAATAAAATACTATAGTAATGTTACTTAAAATATTATTTTGATAAAGTAACAAAATTAGTTACCGTATATTTTTTCCAATAAATATTGTCTGATGTAAATTCTGATCCAACTTTTGCAAAAGTTTTTACATTAGTTTTTTTAAAAGCCGCCATATTTCATGATCTTCCCCCTCTCCATGTGATGGATTTTCATTGGACGACAGCGACGCCATCCTATTGGACAGTTTCTGCAGGAAATTGGCCAATGAGATCGCACACGTATTTGAATGTAAAAATTTACAATTTCATTTTTAACAGTTTCATAATTTTTATTATTTCCATAGAAATACCTATTTTTTAAAATGATTATAATTAAAATAATTTTATCAGGGTCACGTGACTCCATCACGTGGATTAATCCGATAATATAGTGACATCTCCAGGGTATGAAACTAATTTGCTGTACGCATATACATGGATATCCTGACTGATGGTGACTGCTGCTATTGTACTTTTCCAACATGGCGTTTATATTGGCCAGGAGCTTCAGCCTGTCTCCTTTGAAGTAAAATTAATTTTTTAAGCAGATAATTGTGTGCATAAAGAAAAATCTTTCAATTTAACCAGATAATTACTTTGTTCGCTTGAAGAATATCGAGTGTTTGTTTTTTAACTTGTAAAGAAACAGCTACTGTCGTAATTACAATTGTAAGCCCAGCTGCAGATTACGTGCAAGTACGTACATAGCTTGTATAAGTTAGCTAATAATTCAACTTGTATCTTATTTTACTCATTAAAGTTTCTATTGCTGTAATAGTTTTAAAGATATTACATTCATTTATTTTTTGCTATCCAAAACGAACGATTTTCTTACATAAACACAAATCTCAGACTTTTTTGCCAAGTTGCCACGAAGAACATTCATATTGGATATATCTCAGTGGTCAATAATGATTAAAGCAATTCTCGTCTAATAAATAAATTGTAATATATATTAATTAAAGAGTTATTTGTTAAATATAAAATATTTTTTTAATTCACGGATTGTCAGATTGAAAGTTTATTTTATACTAACAATAACAATTTGACTAATTATTACAGCCAAGAGTACTTTAAGACTTTAAGGAAATCCAACGTAAAAGTATAATTACAAATATCGGAAAGTATCGCAATATTACGATGTCAGAAACACAAAAAATGCGAATATATGGGCGTCATCCTACGTGCGCAAGTTTGGCACGACTTGAAGAACGAAGAGCTCGCAGGTTAATTTTTTCCCATCATTAGAAGTTTAATAAATTAATGTATTTGTTGATATATAAAGTATTTGTATCGTATTTTTTAGATTGGCTCTTCGTTTGGAGAGAAATCGTAAGCCAGACAAACCGGAGGATTTTGTTTGTTATGAATCGAGTGATGATGAAGAGGAAACAGTGATGGAGGGTCGACAATATTTAAAAACATCATTTAATTTTGTTGATTATGTTCGTGCACGTGAAACAAATACCAAGGAAGTTCGAAAAATTAATCAAGAATATGGCTCTCGACACATATTAACGCATGATCTTTTTAAAGAATATTCAGTTAGTTTAAATAATATGAATAAGGTTTTTTGCTCACAATGGCTGAGTGACCGACAAGTTGTTTTTGGCACAAAATGCAACAAGCTCATGGTTTACGATGTGGCTACACGTAAATTGGATCAAATTCCATCTCTACACGGTCGACAAACTAATGCTAATGGAGGTCCTGTTAGTGAGCAACAATGTGGAATTCATTCTGTTCAAATTAACCCATCAAAGTAAGTTTTTTTTTTTCATTTTCCAAAAGGAAGACATTTTTTTCTAATGAATTTTATTTTTTATTCAGGACACTGTTGAGCACAGGGGCAAGAAATAGTAACGAAATCGCAATATATCGGCTGCCAACACTTGATCCTGTATGTGTAGGAGAATCCGGCCACAGAGATTGGGTATTTGATATGTGCTGGCTGGACGATGAATTTCTCGTATCCGGCTCCAGAGACACAAAAATGGCATTGTGGCATATCAACAGTGATCTCGCAGCAGCACCTGACAAAGCCGACGTGCCGACTCACAGGTGAAAATATCTTTACTTAACTGTAGGCAATTTTTTTTAATAAATAAAATTTTTTTTGTAGGTTGATTCAACCAATTTGCGTGAGAGATTGTCGATCGGCTCAGAAAGTACGTGCTTTGGCATTTAACAAGGCTCACAACGAAATTGCAGCCTTATCTCTGAATAGTTTTATTCACATTTGGTCGGCAGAGACTTTTAAGCAGAAAATATCACGAAAACTTCCGGCATGCCAAGAAAATGTGTGCTTAGCCGTTCAAGACGATGGTGTTTATGCTGTTGGCTGTCGTTCTTACACACTTTTATTGGATGCTCGCACCTTACAGCCCATTAAAAAAATTCCCTCAAGGTAAAAAGATTTTATTAAAACTAAATATGTGTTAAAATTGATAAAAATACTTTATACTAATTGAATATTGTTAAATGGAATTTAGATACAGCGGATGTGGAATTCGATCGGCAAGTTTTCAAGGATCGGTACTAACAATTGGCACAGGATTGGGAATGCTTATGTTTTACGATGTTAGAGCTCAAAAATATTTAGAATCATCAATAAATTCAAATCGAACTGTTGTTTTGAAAGCATCTAAAGGTTATGTGGTAAGTCTCTTACAAAATATGCCATTTTTTATGTAAAATTCATATTATTAAATCGTAAAAATTTTAGTTTCCTGATGAGGACTACATGGATGGTTTTCAAAATGTGAAATATACCCCGGCAATTTATACACATTGTTATGATGCTTCAGGTACTAGGTTGTTTACTGCTGGCGGACCTTTGCCTGCAACTTTATACGGCAATTATGCAGGATTGTGGCAATAGAATTTAATTAAATTTAAATCAACATTAGAGTTCATCTTTAAAATTCAATATGCATAACTCACGATGATAAGATAATATTGGAATTGTGGGAGAATTGTTTATTATCGTAAGTTTTTATTATTTTTTTTTTGTTTACTAATTTAGTCTTCATTTGCTTTATGGTTTAAGTTGTTACACGGTGACTCGTAGATAATTTTTTTTTTAAAGTATGTATTATTAACGTCATTATTGAATTAAAGATCATATATCTATTAACGAATACGGAACATTAGCCATGTTGATACGAATGAATTATCAAGTAGTTAAATTTTTATACAATTCATCTTAATTTATTTATTCTCATTATACTGAGAATATTTTTTTTTTTGCTTTAAGCATAGATGTTTAAAAATATTCAAGGAAAATATGTTCCTTTTTCGTTTTTTTTTTCTTCTAAATAACAAGAGAGTAAATAAAAAATACTTTGAAATAAATTTCATCAGGTGTAAATAATCAGTCGATATTTCATTATGCTAAAGTAGAGAAATACTTTTTTTGCTGGATAAAATTTTTTTTATTTAAGCTGAATATTTGTATTTCTTTGATAAAAATTTCTAGCGCTTTTTAAACATAATAATAGAAAATTATAATACACTGAAATATCAATAAACCATATAGATATGTCGTATACAAAAGTAAATTTACAATTGTCACGTGAATTTTTCATAATTTTCAAATGAAAAACCATAATTCCATCATTTATTACATTGTATAATCAATAGTAAAATGTTTTTCAACAATTTATAAGTCAAACATAATGTCTGCATTATCAGTTCAAATAAATCGATTCAACATATTAAACAAAAATTTATCAATGTAAAAAAACTGCACATTTTTTACATCCTATTGCAGTAATCAAATGGTTAAGTCATGCGAAAATACACCTTATTATTCTATACGTAAAAATTTTTTTTTTATCGCTATAACATAAAACATCAGCCCTTATAAATTGACATCTCATACCTACTCAAATAATTACATTGGTATACATGTTCTCAGAATGTAAAAAATATATATATAAATGATATTAAATTACATTGCGAATAATCGTGCCAACAATTAAGTAACATTTAGCGTTTTATTTTAAATGCCAATTAACAAGCCTCTGTTTTTTACATCCGATCAAAAAATTATTCGATTGTAATTAAACTGCATGATTTTTTGTCATTAAAAACCCATATAAGTATTATACCAATTAATTTATTATTTGGACATCTCACAAAGCGTTGAAAAAAAAAAAATAATGCGAGTATTCCGAATAAATAAGAAAAAAAAATATCCCGCTGAAATTAAAAACAATATTAATCATTCTTATAATAAAAAATAATTTTTAAAAGCTTCGCAAATTCATTAAAATGTTATTAATTTTTTTATTTAAATTATAAATTTATATTGCCAGAATTTTCGAGTTCTTTCGAGGCTTCCTTTTGCTTCCAAAGCTTAGCCTGCGCCAAAACTTGGAGATGAGGTCGTGTAGATTCATCTTCTGGAAATACAAAATCAAAAACTTCACGCCAACCTTCTGCACCTTGGTCACCCATTACGCGTCTTCTCTTCAGAATTTTATTCGGCATCTTTTCCAGTATCTTCTTCTGACTTGTCTCATCGCCTTTCTCCATTTCAAATGCCTTCCACGCCTCCAGGAGCAACACTCTGTTTTCAATGTCACCGTTGGCGCGCAGTGCAGCATTTCCTCGTTCGTACACTCGACGAGCAACCGCCACCGGGTCGATGCCATCCTCAACGTTCTCATTAAAAAGTTCAAATTTCGCGTAGGCAATCCATATTTTCACGTGTACAGATCGTTCCAGTAGCCGTTCAAACAACTGTCGAGCATTTTTCGGCTCGTCTTGAGCAATTTCAAAGTCGATATACGCCTTCCAAAGGAGCTCCGGCATGTCCAGTCTCATTTGCTTCAATCCGAGTTCATAAATCGCCCTGGCTCGATCAATGTCACCCAAACGAGTTTCCAACTCGGCATACTTCATCCAAGTAGTACAATTTTCCGGCTCATACTCTAAAAACTTTTCATACAATTTTCTACAACGATCAAATTCCCTTAATTGAATTTCCAAGTCGATATATCCACGAAACAGTTTATTTTTCGGACAAATTCCGAGCCCTCTACCCAAAGTTTTCCTCGCGATTGATAAATTTTTTTGTCGAATTTCAAATTTTCCATAGAGCAACCAAATTTTTGCAAAAGTAAAGATTTTATGAGGTATTAAATCCAAGCAAACTTTGTAGACTTGTCGACATCGTTCAATATCTTCAGTCTCGAGCTCCTCAAATATTGCGTAATTAATCCACAAATAAATGTACCGTCTCCAAGCATCTTTTTCACGTTTTAGCGGAACATATGCGATGGCTCTTTCGTAGACTTCACGGGTAGCCTCGTGATTTCCCTCGGATTCCATTAGCTTGAGGTAATCAAACCACGTATCATGATCGTAAGGATTGATCTGGATTTGATCCTCATACTTGTGTTTTTGCTGTGAAACAATAACATCTTCAATTCTCGAACAATCACCGTACTTTTTTTCATGGATAGTGTATGCTTTGTAGATTTTCTCGGCTTTTTCCTTCGGAATATTGTCCAACGCGTACTTGTAGATAACTCGAGCGCGTTCATGCTCGCGCTGAATTTCCTCAAATCGGGCAAACGCTATGTAGAGCTCTGCGTCGATTATTTCATCCCCGTAAAACTCGACTGCTCGCTCGTAGACACGTCGAGCACCCTTTATATAGCCGTGCGAAGCCTCGAAGCGCGCATACTTGATCCAATTTTTGACGGCTGGATGGACCATGACAAATCTCTCGTAAATGGCTCGTGCACGATCTACCTCTTTGTAGCGCAGTTCGAAATTTATATAGGTTTGCCAGGCTTGCTCGTCGGGCTCCCACTCCATCCAACGCTCGAAAACTTGTCGGGCACCTGCAATATTTTCAAGCATCTCCTCCATGTACGTGTATTTGTACCAGAATTGATTTGCCCGCGGTAAAATTACAACCGCTCGATCCCACAAGTTCCTTGCGTGATTCACCTGGCGATTTCTCATCTCCATTTCGACATATTTCAGCCACAGAGTGATGTTACGGTGGTCGACGTCGAGGGCACGCTCGTAGATGGATCTTGCTCGATCTATCTGCCGCTGGTTCTCCTCCCAACTCGCGTATTTCATCCAATTTGAGATTACCATTCTGTTTCTGCGTATCGTGTCCTCGAATGTTTTACGCTTACGATGTTGATAATCCGCGAGTTCATGCGGATCTGAAATTTTCTGCTTGGGCGGAGGCGGAAGAATTTCCAAATCTCGCTCCTTGGCTTCGCGAAGCAGTTGTTCGGCTGTTATTTGAATCTCCGCCGGAGCTTTGTTTTTCACCTATCATCAACAAAAATAGTGATACTTTGTTAGAAACGCAAAAAATAAGGCAATGAATTGTGTTTACTTTTAGGTTAGACTTTAGCGTAACACTTACCTTTGCCACTTTGGGCATTTTTTGTGGTTTCTCCATATTATTTGATATTAAATATCACTGTTTTTTAAATAATATTTATATAAATAATGAAGTAACGTCAGCACGAAAGGTTTGTGTCAATTTGTGTGATATGATAGAGTAAAATGTAAAATCAAAACCGTTTGGTTGTTACAATATATAGATACACTATATAACCTAACCTTTTTTATTGCGTGCGCGCGCGCAGAGTATGTGCGCACGCGTCTCGCTCGACAACATCAGCGGTGTTGGCGCGTGGAATATAAATTTCATTACAATAAATAAAGTATTCAAATCACGTCAATAAGCACTTTTTTCCGACTTGTAATTTATTTATTTTAAGCCACTAAACTATTTTAAAAATTTTTCATACTCACCCTGCAGCGGAAATAAAAAAACGCAGCATAAAAGTCATTTCACCCGCCGCCATGTCAAACGTCAACACAAAAAAAAAACAGTGACGTACTACGTGACACGTGTTGACATGTATTGGACATGTACTCATATCACGAAATTTCATACTTTCGCCGACAACTCGACGATCTTGCACATAGTGATGCAATCTTATTGATAATTGACGCTAAAACTAAGAGAATTAGTGTAAATTTTTCTTCAAAATCGAACGCAGCGAACGGTAAGAAATATGGTATAAAATTATAATAAATCACATCATCTAGATGATCTGCTAAGCTTAGAGAGATATATCATTCATTCTTAAAAACTTGTATTGATAAACTTTTGACTAAAAACTGCGTAAGTAACCCGAAATAGCCGTATAGCTTTTATAATAATTATGATTCAGGACAATATAATTTACCTCATATAATATTCGAATATTGTCGCTTGCAGATTCGCAAACGCAACAGGTTATATTGGAGCGATGGAGCTATCCCCATACCTCGAAGCGATTCAAAAAATACCAGGCACAACTCCTGGTGAAAAGTACAAGACACTTAACCTTATTGCACGGTCAGTGATACACGCTGAGTCCAGTGATAAGGATGCACCTCATTCAGCACCAAACCAAGGGAAAAGTGCTTATAACCAACACGTGCTGCTGACAGATGTTCCAGAGATTCTCAAGCCACTGGTGGAATTGGAAGTAGCCAAACAATTACGACAGCCAGAAGTGGTTGCAGAAGCACTCAAATCTGAGGATCGTGTGCTATTTAACCGAGCACTGAAAGTCAAGTGGTTCTTTGACGGAACCTGCAATAATTTCACCAATGTCAACTACTTCATGCATAATATAATACCATATATATCGGTGCACCGAAGGTACAGCGTGTTGAAAGCCTTGTCAAAGAATTTGGGATCGAAAAACCCGCAACTTGTCGAAGAGTTCTACAAAACCATAGCAGCCACGTACGGTGAAAAACAGGCAAAACCTCTGCTCTTGGCTTGCAGTGAATTATTCATACTGAACGAGGTTCAGTCATTAAATCTATATCTTTCTGCAAGAAAATTGAATCAAATGATGCAAAAAAGTCCGACTTTTCTGGTGAATTATTGTAAACAACGTGGATTTGTAAGCAATGATCCTGATTTGCAGTTCTTGATAAAAAAACATGCTGCAGATTTTTTTACTTTTATCAGCACATCAGATTATTGTCGGCGCATTAGCTCAAAACGGACTAAAGCATTGATATGCAATGGAGTCGACGAGTTAAAAAACTTGCCGTTGTGTCTTTTAAGGTCCATGTCACTACGTATGTTGACTAAAACATTAACAAAACATCAGTTTGAAAGCCTCGTTCAAGATCGATTATTTCCTAAACTAAACTATCTCACATCACAAATTTCACTGTATAATGTTTTGGATTTCTTAAGGTACTACCCAGAAGAAGAAAAGCCTGAATTTATCTACCGAAGTTTCGAGAAACTGTATCCTGAAAAAATACTGGAGTATCATCGCTGTATTAGGTCTGACATGTTGACGAAAATTCCACCGGAATTACGTGTAAATTATGCTCGAAAACAGGTGGAATTATGTGAAAATAGTTGGGATATTGAGAACAAGGAGGTTGAAAAGTGCTGGATATGTTATTTACCAATTGCAGAGTCAATTCCCCAAATTCAGTCTCGTATTAAAATCTCTTCGAAGGATACTGAAGATCGATGTCTTCTATATGAAGCTTTGATTTTTACTTGTTATATCAATTCGGATAAGGAAGCTCTACTCACTGTGCTTGAATATTTGGCGATACACCACAAGAATGAGAGGAACTCTGTGATTGTACCGATGTTAAAACGGTTACACTCGTCATTCGACTTACCAACTCTAACTTTGCAGCACTGGAAGTACATCAATATTTTTGAAGACAAATTTCCTAACAGCCTTATCGTCTCGAAAATTCACTTTAATTTGATTCATTGCATTCCAATCGACTCCCTAATAGAATTATATATGACGAAAACATCAAACGCTGGTCCGTGGAATATTTTGATAAATGAGCTGCACTATGAACAACAATGCTTGGAAAAATTCTTTGAAAAAATATTGGCAATACGTGAAAGTAATCCTGAGTACTGGGAAACAAACAGACTAAAGCTGGCTTACAGCGTTGCAGAAGCCATATGGAATTTTAATGGACGCAATTTAACAGCAACGACAAATATCCCAATGATGTCAATAAAAAATTATCCTGTCGTAAAATCTATTGTGGAGCAAATCTTATTCGGAGAGGTGCTGTCTCTTCAAGTAGGTTCTCGGTGGATACGAAACTGTGATTGGAATATCAAACTAAAGTTGGGAGAGCCTGATCTATATCGTGAATATTTCCCAGTGGAAGAAAACTTGCCGTCGCCACTATCATCCGCACAACACGTGAAGAATGCTATGAAAATTTTGAAAAAAAATCCACATGAAGTATTGGAAAATTGGGAAAAATACTATGTGTACACGGAGAACATTTCTTCACGTGCGAGAAATCATTTTTTTACAACATCACTCTGGTACCAGGATCTGCCAAACAAATTTGCCGCCAAGTGCCTTGAAGATATTGCTGCAGGTAAAAAATGCGGAATATTAGCTGCCGCATCTCTATTCGAGGGACCATTAATTGGAAAAGCAGCACTTGCTGGCTCCGAGACAATCAGAGATAATCTATTTTGGAGTATAATAACATGCACAAAGAATTTTCACCGGATGAATCCACAACCATCAGCTGATACTCTTTTATTTTACTATAAAAATGATGAACGCAATGCAGCAGTGTTTTTGACGAGGGTCAGCGAATGCATGCTCATAAATAAGGCCACAGAGTGTGCACTAGAACTGTTGAAGAATTTTAAAGTATCTGTACATCGACAAGGCATTCAAATGATGAAAAAAATCGCTACAAATTCGCAAGTTTGTGATTTACTGTCGACATTGCTGAAATCTCAACAGCACAAGGATATTAATAAATCAGTTTATATGCATGCAAAAAAGATGATCTACAAATACGAAAGCCAACCGTGGTGGCTACTGTGGAATGAATGTCTCAACATAATCACGACCGCTGATTGCTGCATAATTAAAGATCTGATCTATGATTGGAGATTTCCTAAGCGGTTCATCGTACCCTATGTCAAAAAATTATTTACAACTTATCAATACCTGGACAGTATCAAGAAACTCGGTGAACTTATTTTAGGTGAGATGAATTTCTTAGAAAATTATACATATAAATCACTCCATGAACTTGCATTTACCGGCGATGTCGAATATTTGCCGGACGAGTATAACAAGGAAATGTTGCAAACTTATTTTACAAAAATGAATGGATCATTGAAGTTGTGGAAAATCATGGAACAATATGCTTATATTTATGTTGTCAATATGAAGAACGAAATCGTAGAAACACGAATGAAATTTATCATCAATATGGTTTTACCGATTTTGAAAAACTATTGGAACGTTTCTCTTCCAAATGATGATAATTTCTATCCATCCAACTCAATATTGGACTTTTTTGAAAAGGTATTTTCTGGAAAAGTATTATTCTGCATTGAAACAGAGCGAATAATTCACGAGACAATCGAATCTCTTTCTACCGTCCTATCACCACTACAAATGCCTTCGTGCTGCATATTATTGAAACTTCGATCGATGACAACATATATACATAATTGTTCAGAAATCACGCAAAAATTTATGCCAATTTTGTCATCATTGGTTGAAATCTATTCAGAAGAGGGCATTCCTGTAATAGCAAATTTTTTCTACACGACGTATGCACAAAACAATTTAAATCATTTACTCAGACTCATTGAGGCCTTATTAAATTTACACAATGATATCTCAACTAAATTTGCTGTCTCACTTTTAGATATTGTCTATTCTAAGGAATCACATCATATATACAAAAATCCATTGTATAATAATATAATTAAGTCACTTGTTCAAAGTAACAACACTTGTATAGCTTTTAAGATGAATTTACATTTGCATAATTGTCGTAAAAGTTATTATCGTTACTTGAAATAGTGGCAGTAAGTATAAATAAATATATTATACGGAAATTTTGAACCAATGGAAACACTTATTAAAATCAATATAATCACTTACAAGCAATGATTTTAATTAATTAATCAAGTTATAAATAAACTATTTTATTTTATAGTTATATTACATTTTTTAATGAAAATACATTCATTTATGGCATTGGGATACTGCTAAGGATCAAAATTTCAATTTCACCCAATGAATATATATAGTAAAAGTGACGAGAGTATTTGATTTTGTTTGATAAAAACTTCATAATGAATCAATAATAAATAAATAAATAATTTAGTCAAACGGGTATAAAAAATATTTAATGTGCCGCCTGTGTCACTCTTTTTATTTTATCATAATTTTAATATCATATTTATTATGATTTATTATTACTAATTAAAAATTATGACTTATCAACACATCAAAGATGACCAGATTCTATCGCTTTGTTGATATCATCAACGAGTAATCCTAGTATATGACGATACTTAAAATCTGATTTAAATATACAATCAAGAAATTCAGACTTGATGAAAAAATTAAAAATTTGGTCACATCTTTCTTGTGATTTTTCCGTCAAGTGTTGTCGTATTAGTTCCAATATTGCTGTTCGACATCGTTCCAAAGACTTTGTCAAGTATACCTTGTCAAAGCTAAATTCTAATTCATAGAAAGAAACTACAGTCATTGCGGCTGTGGTGAGACTTTGTCGGATTTCATTGATTCTCAGGTCATCCGATGGAGTTAGTTGCTGGTTACGTTGTAACAATGCAATCTGCGTAGAGTAAAAATTTTTTAAATTAAGAAATTAACTATTAAAATAACAATTATTGGTATTCAGATAAATGAAAATTTTAAAAGACATACTTTTATAGATAATTTCACAATGTTTTTCAAAACTTTTTCCGGTTGCTTCCGGTCCATATTGGGATTGTGTTTCACCACTTTGTCCATTAGTTTGTAGAGATTGTCGAGAAGTGATGTTATCATGTCATCGATAAAGAGTGATCGACCAGCTCCAGTTGAAATAACGTGGCCAAGAAGTTTTTTCTGCGCTCGAAGACCCAAATCTCGAGCTCGACTGCTCGTTGCCCCGCCACCTGAGCGCATACCTTCTCCGATTGCTGCTGCCTGCATCACTGATTAAAAAAAATATTTATATTTATGCATACTCTAACAATATTTCAAGGATTAAATGATTATATATCGCGTCAATAATAATAAAAAGTCAAAAACGCCGTTATTTATGTTTTTTATCTATTTATTATGTAATAATATATTAAAATAATATTTTAACATATCGAGGATAAATTATGGAATATATTGTAGAGATAAAAGAAATTTTTTTTTTCATAAAATTTTGAAAAGGTCATATCCTCTTGAAAATATGGCTGTTTTTGTGATTTTTTCGGTTTTTCCGCAATAACTCGATAAATAATTAAAATAATGAAAAATGTTATAAGAGTAAAATGATTGAGGGTTTAATTATCTACATAAAACATTCAATACATTTTTTTTATATCTCTTTTAGTTTTCGAGATATTATTGATTTTTTGAAATTTATATTTTTCAAAATATCTCGAAAACGAAGCTGGATATCAAAAAAATCTAATGAATCTTTTTTATAGAGAATTAAAATTCCCATCATTTAACTTCAGTAACATTTTTTGATATCTCTCTTGGTTTTTGAGATATCAGTAAAATTAATAAAAATTAACAAATTTCAAGGGATCTCCCTTTGAAAATTTGACGAAAAAAAAAATTTTTTTTTTCTTTGTCAAAATCTTTGTTAAAACTGGTTTAACTAAAAAAAAATATGATTTTCAAATAACTTATATCAATGAATTATTAAAAATAAAGCGATATTTCAAATAAAAGTTTATGTTTATGTAATTTAAGTGAAATATTACTTACTCCTCGTAGTTGAAAATGGATTTCTAATGGGAAATCGTTTGCTGATGAATATAATAAAACCAATATATCAAAGAACTAAAAAAAAAAAACAAATCATAAATTAAAACGACATATTTATAACAAGAAAATTAAAAAATCGATGATCATGATGTGAGTTAGTGTGTTATACAATCGAAAAGTATTATGATTTACCTTGATTGCAGTCAGTGATAGCTACCAAGTGATACAGAAACCAACTTTCCAATTCCATCATGGTTCGCGCCACCTGAAAAAATCGAAATCACCAAAAAAAAAAAAACATATAAATATTTTTTTATCACATAAATATTGTTATTTTGACAAAAACTTATTTATATTTTAGTTGAATAATATCTTCACTCAATCCAACACATTTTTCAACAATTTTTTTTATATTTTGAACTACTTTCAAGCTATTATTTCATACGTACATTGTAACTTTTTTTTATAATGTTATAGACAGATGTTTTTATGTATAAAACTTTACAATTGCAGTGACGATGATTGTTGGATACAAGCTCTACTGAACTATTTACTTTTTTTTAATTTCAATAAAAATTTCACGCTGTCATTGGAATTTTAACGATTTTTCGTAAAAAAAAAAATTGTTATGAAAGTATTTTCAATGGCAAAATGTAAAATCATTGCAAAGGTATTTTTTAAACATTAAAAATCCATTAACAAAATCGTTATACATACGAATTTCTCAAAGGCCACGAAGGTCTAAAAATAATTCACTATATGACCTCAGGGATGGAGAATATTACAGTGTATGTACGTTTGCAACCCCCGATGCAGCTGTTGAACAACGGCAGATGGCTAAGGGAGCATTTTATTCTTCAACGATTCGAATTATAACCACCTGTCTGGTTTCAACTTCTTGAATTTTTCAAGGATAAGTCGTAATACTACAAAAAAATTTTACAACAATAATATGACGTTGAAAAGTTGAAATTAAATTATTTACATCATCAAACTAATGATCTAAAAATTTTTTTTCTTCTTAATAATAAATCATAATTGATATTTAATTATTAAATACAAATGAAAACAGCGCGCCTATTATTATTTTTTTTTTTCCATAAAATCAATTTTAATCAAACAATCATAAATTAATTAAATTTTTATCATATTTAAAATTAATCATACCATTTCTATTGATAGAAATTTAGAATTTCACTTTTTAATATTAATTTTAGACTTGAAAATTCTTGTTTTTTTTTTTTCTTACGGGCTTTTATAAAAGTATAGTGAATTTTTATCGATCAAAAAATGGCGCATTCAAGCCTACATGTTGCTATTAATGGCTATAATGATGACACAAACACTGCGTGACGTAATCATGTGCTAATTGACATGTGTGTGACTCATTAAATGCAAAACCTCATATCTGAATCCGTTAGTGTGAAAAAAACCGCTAATTCCGTTTAATTTTATTCATCATCATTAAATGTATTCAAATAAAAAAATTTTTTTTCCACTTAATCTTTGATTTTTCAATGTATAAAAAAATATAAAAAATATTTCCGAGCAAAAAAAAAATTTTTTTCAACATGAAATACAAAAAAATTTTACAATAAAATTCATCGATAATTGATAAATACATATCAATTTATATAAATTCGGATGAAATTATGAATAATAATTTATAACTATGAGTGGCTGACCTTGATTGATTTTTGTAGATTGTTTATTACGTTGAAAAATAGAATTGATCTAAATAATCCTGAGTAATTGACGGTTAATTAAGGCACCACCCACTTGAAAACCTACAGTAATTGCATTTAACACCACATGAGTATACAGAAAATTTTGTATAAAAAAAAAATATCCGTTATTTTCAAGTAAATAAGTAAATACCATCCGTTCTAGCACACAGTCGGTTGTGGTTTATGATCGCGACGAGCCCTACACCTTGGTTTCCATGATATCGTTGGCTATATCTAAATTCAAGAGAAGGGGGATATTCAGTTCTTGACGTGCCGCGCACTGGAATCTATACATATACTCACACATATACACAAATATAAGCTTATTTAAGTCTCTTATAAGTTAATTCATTTACCAAATTAAATGATAGTTAAAAGTCATAAGTAAACATTGGAATTTTAATTGTCAATAAAAAAAAAATTTAAGAAAAATTTCACGAAGGCTATATAGAATAATAAAATTAATATTTAATGTGCAAATATTCTTTTATAATTTTATAATTATTCAAATAAACAATTGTATTCACAAATACTCGTGTGAATATAGACAAATATTACAATGCCGCTCGTATAATGTATTCAAAAACATCAAGGCTCGTTATGTTCTTTTTTTTTTGTGCGTGATATGATTTTTAACTCTCAATTAAATTTATATACTCAGTATCCATTAATTTGCCATGATTTATGGATTTTTTGCAGATGTGCATACGCACGATTGGATATATTCAGAGCCGGATTCATCACCTGAAGTTCAGGCTCACCCAAAAGGCTCAAACCGCATAGACCTAAAATTATTCAATAAAACGAAATACATTTCGTTAATAAAAATTTTTTTCTAATGCTTTAGCATTTCTAATGACCGGAAAAATCTATTTATTTCTGGATTTTAGCAGAAGATATTGATGAAAAAGTGAAAAACTAATGCTACTTACCCATATAAGTGTGCAGTGGATCCGATTGAGTGTCGTTAAACTTGGCAAATCCTCCGATTGCTCGGTCCTGAGTACTAAGAATAAATTCACGATTTTTGTGAGGATCTGCGAGATGTCCAACACCAAGCATATGCAGTGTAGCTCCAATCCAAAAGCTGTAGCACGTATCAGTTGGTTTTCCAGGTCTGCCTTGAAAGCCATCGTATTGTCGCATGAGACACCATCGTCGCAGTCTCACAAGTTGATCTTCGGACAGTGCGCGATCGAGTTCACCCATTAGGTAGAGACTGGCGACTGCACAAAACGTGGAACCTCCGTGTGATTCGAGTTCCGGACCGTGTCCCATCGCTCCGTCGTATGACTGTAATTATTCTGATGAGAATGATAAATACATTCAATTTTCTAGCCATGAGGCAGTGTAAAAATGCATTTTAAATATTATAAATCCAACTTACAATGCTTTTAACGATGTATTCCACAGCTTTGGCCTTATCAACACCTGACCAATCGTCCAGAATGGCTGAGATGCAGCAAGCGCAGTATAAAAACCTTATATCACTCTCACTGCCAGTTACCATGGCCTGAAAACAGCCATCCGAGTTTTGACAGGCTCGAATCCCTTTGCAAATTGATTTTTTATCCACTCTAGATAGATCATCTCCGAGGACCAGCAGTGTTGCTAGCCCAGTGTAGGTCATTGGTAGATAACCACAGTGATATTCGGAAATTTCACTTGGTAGCATGGTTGAAGCTTGAAATCCAGATTTATCACCGACATTTATTACTTGTAGTTTATAAATCCACTCAATTGCCGCAGATTTTGTGCTTTCATCTATTAAATCTAACAAGTTGAGCATGTCAAGGCCAGATATTGCAAAAAATGCAAACATCATTCTACTCGAGTCGTATTGAGCCATTGCACTTGGCATTATGTGGATTATTCGTTTGAAATATTGAGCATGTTGCTTTCTATTCAATTTTTCGGTCACTCGTCTATCCATTTTATCAATAACAGTCGATAATAGTCACTTGCCGATGAGAATATTTATAGGTTATGGCGCTCCAATAGTTGAAATGAGTAGTAAAACTGAAAAATTCGGGATAACTTGTTACTAAATTTAAATTATTTAAATTATTTGCATCTCACCTTGATTAATCATATGACATCAGCATAAATATGTGTCAGGCTTGACATATTTGTTGTTGCATTGCGATACACACATAGTTTGAATATATTCGAACTTGCAGTTTTTTTTATCAATAATTTGTGACATACATTAAAAAAAATATAGTATAGTATTATGCAATATGAATAACACAAAAGACAATTAAATATATTTACTAGAATTCCTAAAAGATCAACGGAAAATAGGTTATATTGTAGTAGACTCGCGCGACTTGACGATTGTCGGCTTTGATGCTCAATACTCATGTGTGCGTGGCTTCTACACACATATATAACTTTTTATATTCAATGCAAAGGAGAGAGGGGATTTATATCAATTGTCAAAGTTTTTTTATAGATAAAAGAATCCACAAGTTGTGAATGTTTTTAACTTAGCGAATAATGAACTAAAAATGGGATTTAAAAACCGCGTTGTTTTTGTCACTTTTGATTTTTACTTTAATCATAATAAAAATTAATTGTAGTTTATTATTTATGATAACCCAGAAAACCGTTCTAACGATTAATACGCATAATTATATGAGAAAAATCTATTGTAACCAAATTACGGAAGATGGTAAATTTATTATGGTTTTATTACATATCCACTTCACTTGGCTGCAACAGGGGCAGATTGATTCGATGATTTTGAATCACGCATAGAAGCACTGCGTTTACGCTTGATCTCTTCCGCACGTCTAGCCTTGGCTTCCTTCTGACGCTGAGCCAACAGTTTGGCGTACTCTGCAGCCTGCTCCTTACGGTCCAAGCAGCGCCTCTTTTTCAGTGCTACGCGATGGCGTTTGCGCTGGAAATTTTAATAGAAATTTTAACAAATCTGAAAGAAAAAAAACGATAAAAGGTTAAATTTAAATTAATATTTACCTGCAGAGTAACGGGAGTAATGAGTCGTTGAATTTTAGGTGCCTTAAAGCGCTCCTTCTTTCCCTCCTTTTGGATGGGACGTTTAACGACAAACTCTCGGAGATCGTCTTCCTTGGTCAGGTTGAAGAGTTTGCGAATTCTGCCAGCTCTTTTCGGTCCCAAACGACGAGGCAAATTGTTATCGGTGAGTCCAGGAATTTCCTTTTAATTAATAAACCAACATTAGTTGTAAATAGTTTTTTAAATATATCGTAAACTTCGTTTATCGAGTCGTAAAATATTTATTTAAGGTGTAAACTAAATGTGTGGAAATTTTAAAAGTGTTTGAATTTGAAATAAATTGTAATTACGAACCTGTTCACCCTTCTTGATGATAACCAAAGCCAAAACTGACAGATTAGCATCTACAATGCATCCGCGGACAGATTTACGTTTGCGTTCTCCATCACGACGTGGGCGGTAGCAAGAGTGACCCTTGGACAACAGCAGACGAACACGGCCTTAAAATAATTCGTATACATAACCAAAATGTTTGAGTAAGTAATTAATTAATTGATGACATTAACTTACTGTTGGTCAGGATACCCTGTTTCATGGGAAATCCTTGTTTGTCATTTCCACCGGCAATGCGGACGACATAACCTTTCCATTCGTCACCCAGGGCATCAGCCTCAACCTCCGCACCCATGCGCTTTTCATAGAACATACGCACTTTATGTTCATCGGTGATTTCGAAGAGCTTCTGGCACCCGGTGGCCGGGAAAGACACGTTCAACTAGAATTAAATCAATTTATTAGGATAAACGTCATGGATAATGCTATCACTTGCACTGATAATCAAATTTGAGGTTATAATTGCATAAACAAGTATTAAACAAGTATTAATAGTAAACTGACATTTCATTATTGCACAAATTTTTAAGAATAATATTAAAAATAATATAAATTATTGCAGTGTTAAAAAATTAACACAACAAATATATTTCACTTGCACTTGCTAAACTTTTTTCACACGAAACTTTGTCAAGTTAAGGGAAATATAAAAAATATTTATGTCAAATTGTTGATAAAGTATTGAATTTTTAATTAAACATTAAACATTTCACTGTATCATCAGGATTATGAAAATATATTTGGATTTATACCTTCATTGTGGCGAAATCAACACGCTGACATGGGCCACGAAAAAGAGGGAATCAATCCTCCATTGGCCGCTGCTGTGGTTAAACCATAAACTATTCATCAGTTGAGTTGAGGTGACTCGATAGATTTTTCTAACCTCGGCAGAGAGAGTGCGCTACAGTAATTTTCCTAAAACCGCGAAAATTTGAAAGTAAAATAAATAAAAAGTAAAAAAAAAAAACAAAAGTTGTTTTCATATATTATAATCAAAAGAAGTTTTTTTTATCGTTTTTTATTTATGTATGATAAAAAAAAATATTCTCTTGACATTAACATGCAAACACGCCCGATGATGATTTGGAGCTCTCTTGAAAATCCGCCTTAATTATGTAGGCCTGCTTGACGAAAAGTTATTCGTATCGCGACATCATCAGCTACTGCACATTTCTGAATGTCAATTTTATCACGTTATAATTCCATATGGGTGTGATATAATTACCATTTTATAAATGGATATTAGTGATTTTTCTTGATATACATCAACGCAATAGTTATCGGTACTTAGTTTTACGATATCGACTCTTACAAGTACTCTCGTATATTTTGCTTTCTACGTTTCAATAATAGATATTTGAAATATTCATTATAGATACGCATGTCTGCTATTAAGCAATGAATTCAATTCAGTAGTTTATTAATAATCATAAGACATCAGTAAATTGATATTTTATTATCTTTGTGCATAAAACGCGTACTACGTACAGCTGGTATTTGACAATATGGCCGATACAGCTGTCGTCAGTCAAATTCAACATTATCAAAAAAGTATCGAAAAATATGCTGATAACGAGGCCAGAGTAAGTAAATAACATTTCATATCAATTTAAAAAATGTGTACTGCAATAATATAAATTTTTTAATGCTGAAAAAAATTTACTCCAAAAATTCTTTACATAACCTCGAATTTTTCTCGTATTTCTTACACAAAAGAGCATCAGTAGAATATTATTTAAAATATTCAAATGAATGTTTTAGAAATGCAAATCAAGTTGAATTCCCTTTCACCGAACACCTGCTCTGTGATTTTTTTTTAAATACTGGTTTGAACTTTTTAGGTATTACATTGTATAGAAAAATTGTACCGATTGCCAGTGACAGTGCAACATCTTCAGGAGACTGGAGTAGGAAGAACTATCAATGCATTGCGGAAATATGATGGCACAGTAGGAGATGCATCTAAAGCATTAGTTGCTAAATGGAAATCGATGGTTGCTGACGAGGAGAGCAGTGATTGTGATGATGAAAATGAATCATGCATGCCAGATGTTCCTGAAAAATACAGTGACAACTCGAATTCTCCAATCAATAAAAGCAACTCCAGTTCATCAAGGTTTATTATATTTTAATTATTTAAAAATATTTTTTGCTGATTGTAAATAATTTTTTGTACTATTTTTTATCAGACACAAGTCGCACAAGCATCGAGATCAAGGGACTTCATCGAAGCAGAATGCATCCAAGCATAGTTCTAGTCAGGCTTCCTCTGACAATTGTAAATCTCGACTATCGACCATAAGTTCGCATCATAGTGTTGATTCAAGCAAGAGCTCGAGTTCAAGTGAAAAAATAGGAAATAATGGTTCAAAAGATAAAAAAATCAAGACTAAGAGTGACAAGCATGAAGTGAAAAAAACTGAAAAATCTAGTGGAAGTCATAGTACAAAATCATGTAATGAAAAAAATGAATCATCTCATAAAAATTCGACAGAATTTAACGAAATGAATGGTAATCATTCGCATCGTAAACGAACGCATGAAAATTCATCAAGTGACTCATCATCAATTACTCCGAAACGACGAAAGGAATTAAAAACTGAGGGATCTAGTGATGAAAATCCGGAAAAATCAGACGATAATACTCAATTAAAACATCAATTTCCATCAAATAATTGTGCATCTACATCTGAAAAAAAAATTAAAATTGAAAAATCTGATGATAAAACTCAAGTAATTAAACACAAACATTCAAGTGATCATAATAAATCATCATCAAGTGTTAAAGATCATGTGAAAAGTGAAAAGAAAAAAAATAGTGAGAAGGACTCATCAAAATCACAGTCAAATTCAAAATCCAAGGATTCGGAATCGAATAAAAAACACAGAGATAAAAAATCAGAAAGTAGTAAAGATAAACTTAGTAAGGATAAGTCTCAAAGTAAGAATCATAAGTCAAAATATCGTAAAGATGAAGGAATCGATTGTAATTCAGGTTTGTAATGAAAAAAATTTTTTTTTTCCGGCAAAAAAAAATTATATTATTAAATAATTTAATTTATTTTGCAGGTACTAGCTTTGCAGATGCTTTAGGCATGTGTACAGGTCTTATAATTCAGCGTAAAAAAAATCCATCATCGCCCATGTCATCAGGGACGAAGGTTAAATCATCAGAGATTAGCACAGTGTCTAACGTCAGTAAAAATGTTAAAGTGAAGACTGAACCGCGATCCCCGGCGAAGGAAAATCAAGAAGTAAGTCTAAAAACCAAAAGAAAAAGGTATCGATTCACCTAATGACTATGAACAACTCACAGTAATTATTATTAAGTCAATAACTAACACGTTAAAATTTTTTCTCCTTTCAGGAACTTTCTCTACTAGCATCAGATGTAAAACTCGAGCCATTGAATGTAGACATTGCCTCTACACTGCCTGAAATCAGTACTAACTACAAACCACTTCCAGTAAATTACATGAATCCAGTTCACCGAAAGTTGGAGGAAGATAAAGCCTTGAGTGATGTTATGTATGCCAAAAACTTGAGGTATTTATTGGTTTAATTGAAAAAAAAAAAAAAAGATACATATTTAGAATTGAACTAATAAACATTAAATCGGGATTTTTCAGAACGAAAGTGTACTCAGGAGTGAAAACTAGTTATACAAGTGTTCCAAGTCTTCAAGACCTCTGTATTCGAGTACTAATTGATAATATTGATGCCCTAGAAGCAACTGGAGACGTACCTTACTATATCATGAAACCTGTTCTTGAACGTGCTACGCCAGATCAACTCTATAGCATTGAGCACTATAATCCATATTTCATTGAAGATACAGCTGAATTATGGAAATTTCACTGTAACCGAGAGTTCCGTACAAAGCAAAGGGAGGAAATGGAGTCGTGGAGGGAAATGTACATGGTAAGAATAAAATAAATTAAAATTTTGTGTTTCAACGTTTGCAAAAAAATTTCCGACACCTAATAACGGAATTTTCTGTCATATATAATGATGAAAAACAATATTTTGATGTTATGTCGCGGTACTAATGTCCATATGACGTGTAATATATTTATAAAATTTATTTTAGCGTTGCCTGGACGAACGGGATGCTAAATTGAAGCTTTTAACAGCCAATATAAGGCAATCTCAGGATAAATCCTTGCCAGTTAGGGTTACTAAACTGGCCTATGTTGATAACGTAGTAAAACCACCGAGGAACATACTGAAAAAACAGGCCAAGTATGGCACGGCAAATGCGTCCTCATCGTCGGATATTAAAAAAAAATTATTACTTGGTGGCTCGAATATTCCGACGAATATTTCGGTCCCACCACCGCCAATGGGTCGTTCAAAATCATCTGGTAAATAATAATTAAATAATTAACATTTCTATATAAAAAATTATTCATACTATTTGCTGCAGGTTCTGGAATAGTGAAAAAAAACAAGGCACCTTTAATGGCAAAAGCTTTACAGCTTATAAAAGGCCGTTACAAACGATAGTTTTGTTTTACTTTTTTTTAAATAACGAATTAACCATAAATTAATCCATTGATTTAATTATCGATGGGTTATTTTATTTTATTATTAGGCCAATCTGAATGTACTTCGCGTATCGATCACTCGGACGTACCCTATATTTTGTTTTAAAAGAGAAAATAGTTTTTTTTTTTTCTTGTATATTTAATCCAGTTATCCGGAATGTAAATATTCTATTTAAATTAAAATCTATACAATTTAGTTTAACAACAAGTCATTCAAAATGCATCACAATATTGATTTATTGATCAAACAGATTTTAAGAATAGTGAATAAAAAATACATGGAAATTAAAATTAATATTTTCATGATTATTTTATTATGAATTTTGAATAGCTATATAAGTGTAAGTGCTATTATTTAATGAAACTATTTTTTAATTTTTTTTCAAATTATTTTTTGAAATATGCTAAAAGGTAACTGATGCTCTATTTTCTACATTATCGACAATCAGTATTTTAATAATTCCGTCGTTTCCGGATTCGAGTTTAAAAGCGCGCGCGCGCGCAAGAGGGGGATGTCCGGTCGCCATGGAAATTCAGCTTGAACTGATATGGGAGGGTTGTTGTGTGTGTATTTGTATTTCTCATCCTCCGCATGCATTGCAGAACTGAAAGGAATTTAAAAGTTAAAAAATATGTGTATGATGGACTGATTTGCGGTGATTATTTATATTATTAAGCTTGTCTGATTTTACTATTGAAGTTTCTATCCATACAGCCTTTGTGTATTGACTACGCTTAGTGTTTTTTCAACGTGTGTGAAAAAACATACGTGAATATTTGGTGAGTGCAATCGACATAAGGTGATTTGCTTCTCTGCCTTGGGAATTTTTCAGAGGTTAAGTCATCTACTAATTTATTATAGAGTATTATTTCCTAGAAATAGTTCTGTATACTTGATAAAAATATTTATTGATATTCTAAATTCTCCGAAAAATAATCAATCAAATTATAGCATTGTATAAATACGGAATTTTTAATCTCTATCTGGCGAAAAAAATGTACATTGACTTGATAAAAGTGTCATATATTTTGCAGGCATAATAAAAGCATTTGTACACTCAATGCCTGAATTTCCGGAATAATTTTATCGATAGTAAGAAGTGGAAATGGACGCAGCTGTCATTGAGGTGTTGGAAAAAGCCGGAAATCAGGATCCAAATGTTTTTAAGGCAGCGGAAGAGAAATTGAGAGAGTGGGAGATAACACGAGGATTCTATTCGGCATTGTTTGTAAGAAAAACCCAACTAAAGAATCGAATCGTCCAATAATTAATCATTTTAATTCACAGAATGTCTTCTCAAACTACTCATTGCCAATTGATGTACGATGGATGGCGACATTGTGCTTTAAAAATGGAGTTGACAAGTATTGGAGAAACAATGCACCCAAGTAATCATTATTTTCAACAATAAAACCATTTTTTCGACCATTAATAAGCAGAAAAAAAATGTTGTTTTTTTGTTTTTTCAGTGGAATTGAGGATGATGAAAAAGAATTTCTACGACAGGGATTGCTGGGAACTCTTGATGAGCCAGTAAATCAGCTTGCTGTACATCGAGCAATTATAATTGGAAAAATTGCACGATTAGACAGTCCACGTGAATGGGATTGTTTAATTCCACGGCTAATTCAATTAATTAGTGGACAAAATGCACTTTCTCAACATCGAGCACTCTTGACACTTCATCATGTTGTCAAAACATTGGCATCAAAACGACTGCTTGCCGATAGAAATCGTTTTGAACAATTGACGGCAGATATGTTCAATTTTATTCTCAATCTGTGGAACAGATATACAGAATCATTTTTAATACTTTCGGCAAATGGAGCTGATGAAAATCAAATATATGAACAATTAGAGATGGCACTTCTATTGCTACGAATATTGAGGCGATTTATTGTCAATGGATTTCGTTGTCTTTCAAAGTCACAGGATGCAATGATGTTTCTAAAAGTAATTTTCGAACGATCAAAATCATGTTTAGAGTGTCGTAAAACCATGACATGTCGTGGATTACGCGTGGATTCACTTGAAAAATTTATAATACATTTAACGAAAATTTTAAATGGAGCTCTAGAGAGTCATCCAAGTTGCTATATTGACCTCATTGTAGGATCACTAGAATTGACTGTTTTTTATTGCTTCACCGAGGCTGGAAAGCCATTTACTTTTGAAAAATTTATCATCCAGTGTTTAAATCTGATGAAAACTATTTTAATCCATCCAATGTACAGAAAAATAACAATATCAGATGGTTTAGTCGTAGACGGTGATCGTGAAAATCGAGCTCAACGTGCATTTCAGCTAAAAGAGGATTTTTTCACACCAGAAATCTTGAAGGAAATCTGCTCAAAGCTTGTTACCCATTATTTTTTAATGACTCAAGCTGATTTAGAGATGTGGGACTCGGATCCAGAGAATTTTGCCGTTGATGATGGCAAAGAATCGTGGAGATATCACTTGAGAACATGTACTCAAACAGTATTTCTATCGATATTTCCACAATTTAGTAAAACTATGGCTTCAGTTCTTATTGAACTTATAAAAAGATACTATCAGCCAGTAGATCCGAGAGATTGGCACGCAATTTTGATGAAAGATGCTGTTTATTTGGCTGTAGGCCTTGTAGCTCATGATTTATACGATGAGGTTGATTTTAATCAATGGTTTTCCACAACACTTAGCCAAGAATTGGAGGTAAAAAGTGAAAATTATCGAATAATAAAACGAAGAGTTTGTTGGCTAATTGGTAAATGGACTCGAGTAAAATTGAGTGAAAAATTGAAACCGGATCTTTATAAAATGATGATAAAAGCACTGAGTCCTGAAGAGGATTTAGTTGTTCGATTGGAAGCGAGTAATACATTGAAACAAGCAATTGATGATTTTCAATTTCATATAGATGAATTTGCACCATTCCTGGAAACAACATTTTCCATGTTGTTTAATCTACTTCAAGAAGTATCTGAGTGTGATACTAAAATGCAAGTTCTTTATGTTATGTCGTTTGTTATTGAATGCGTTGGCAATAATATTCGACCGTATGTTGGCGGACTCAGTGTTTATTTAGCTTCACTCTGGCACACGTCTGAACAGCACAATATGCTTCGTTGTGCTATTATATCTACTCTTGTACATTACGTCAAAGCCTTGAGTTCCGATTGTGCTATTGTTGAGCCAATGGTCGTGAGCATGGTGGGCATTAGCTGCGATCTCAACCAAAATGCACATGTCTACTTAATGGAGGATGGCTTGGAGCTTTGGTTGGCACTTGTCGAAAATACGGCAACACCCACTGCCGGCATGATTGATCTTCTTCAGAATATGCCTGCGCTATTAGGTTAGTTATTAATTTTATTTAAAAATAAATTATTTCGCATTATATCGCGTGTCTAAATGCAAAAAGACATTTAATTCGGTCATATCTTGATGAAAACGTGAGTTAGACGAATTTTGATTAGAATCTTTTTTGTAGCTGATAAAATTCTCTACAAAAAAGTACTCTTGAGAAAATTTCTTATTTTCAATAGTTTTAGAGATAATTTGATTTAAAACAGTCAAATCATTTTGTACACATGCTCTTATGGTTTTTTGGACGTGCGATATTGTATTTGCTAATATCTTGATAAGGATGCAAGTTAAACGAATTTTGATGAAAACCTTTTTTGTAGCGGATAAAATTCTCTAGACAAAAGGTCTCTTGAGATAAATTTCTATTTTTAGTAGTTCTAAAGATATTTTGATTTAAAACAGTCAAAACAAATTTTTTGTTAAGTATTTTAACACTTATAAAAATTAATATAATCTATTATCATTTACAGATTCGGGACTTGACCAGGTTACTTTTAAACCTGCAATTAACATCATTCAAGGATATGTCCTGTTATTACCACAAAATTTTCTTGGTGAAGTTGGCACTCGTATTATTCAAGGTATTAAGGGAATCATGTCGGACTTGAAATCGCAAGAAGCATTGCCTGTTTTAGAATTATTGGACTTAATTTTACGAGTAGCGCCTGAACAAGGAACACAACTTATTAAGCCTGTGTTGGGAAAAGTTTTTATGTAAGTCTAAATTAACTTGTTAAACTAGATGATGGTTATGAAAAGAAAATATAAAATTACGAAACGTAGGTTCAATTTTTTTTCATTTTTTTTTTTTTTCTAAATACACATATATAGTTATGGATGATTGATATTTTAGAACTGTATATATGGATGATGATTATGAGATGATAATGACGATAACTCTGAGTCTTGTAATAATTGCACGAGTGTTTTTGGGCTCGAGAGAAGTTTTTGCTCAGGTAAATAATTTTTTTTTATCCCGATAACTTATTGGTAAAAGCAATTTTTCAAGCGAATTTTTATTTGGATTACAGGTTATTGCTGGACTAGCTCAGGAAATTGGACAAGATGAAACTGAAGAAAGTGTTATGGGCCGTATAATTGAAGTTTGGCTTTTACGCATGGTTAATGTGTCTCAGGCCGAGTCTGCCAAAGTTCTTGGTCTAGCTTTGTGCCCGTTACTCACTTTGAACAGCCCTACAATCGTTCATCAACATTTTACTACGATTATTACCAACATTGTCGAACTTCTCAATGATATAACACTAACTGACGACAGTAATTCGTATTATGAGTGAGTTTTTTTTACTTATTTACGTTTTTCGATTCAAACAGTATCTGTTTCGATATAAAACGCGTAATTTTACTTGAATTTTACTTCAAATGTTTTTTAATGTTTATTTTTATAAATTTTGCACATGTTTTATGTGAAATTTATTTTATGAAGACTACTTAGATATGTATAGACTAGAGGTGTGCACTATGGTTGAACCATTTTCTATTGATTTATTTACCGATTATTAGAGTGGAGAAAATATTTCATGGTTTTCTTTTTTCATATTGCAGTTCATTGATTTTTAATTCTGGATCGAATGTAAATAATTCATTTGATGAGGATGGTGAATTCAAGACTGAACATCAAATTCGTATGAAGCGATTGGCGTTGCAGGATCCTGTACACACTGTATGCATGAAAAATTTATTTCAAAATCAGGTAACTTAATTTTTCTATGATAAAAACTGTCGCGGAATTGTTATTAGGAAATGAAAATTAATTTTTTTCTCAGCTTATCGCGCTTCGAAGATCAATGGGTCTAAATGAATTTGACCAAATGATTGCTTCCATACCAGAGATTACCCAACAACTCAATGAATACATATCCTTTTGAGAAAAATTCCAAAATTTCCATTTTAAGAAGCATTAATTAACATTAAAATCAAATTCTTGAATTATTTCCTCAGTTGCAACGACGGTAATATCGAACATTCATCAAAATTCATCCTATTTTAATGTACAATACTGTAACTGTTCTAGTGTATTCGTCATGTTAATAATAAAAATAAAGATTTTTTGCCATATAGAATACATAGGAAATAAAATTTCTAATCAATTAGTCCGGTTCAATTTTTAATTTCACTTTTTCTCTCTGTGTAATTTTGCTTTTGAATTTCAATTTCTCGCGCCTGACGCCATTAGTCGATAATGTAGGGTATAGTTTTTATCGCACGGACGAGTTCATGAAAATCAACCTTTAGGCAGCCATCTTGGAGGTGGGAGTAAACCGACTGACGCGATCCCTCGCGGAGACTTTACAAACTTTTCAACAGCTGTTTGGTTGTCCAAAAAAATCCATAAGTCCTTTTGTTGAAGATTCATAAAATTTAATTAATTGTTCTGTGATTAAAACACTGTGTTGCCGATTAATTCACTACCGGTAAGTTGGTTAAACAAATGTATTTATTCTATCACGAGGATTGTGATTAAAATTGCATGCAGCACAAATTTCATTTATGGCAGGAGTATTCGATTATTTATAAATTAATATTCCGATGAAACTGTCATAAAACAATAGCCAAAAACCCTCGGGAACCGACTTGGCTAAATATCATTAATTAATGTCCTTAATAATTCGACATCTCAGAAAAACGATTAATCCTCACTCCAAATGGTGGATCGATTGTAGTACTTCAGTCAATGCCTATTTTTTCCGAGTCCAATTTTTTTATTTAATTATTCGATAAAATCATTTAAAAATGTATGAATGCGTTATCATACACCGAATATTATCAAAAATCTGTCACAGAGGTATGAATTAAAATCAACAAAATGTCGATCCAGCTGTCCTAAATGGAAAACAAAAATCTTGGAAAATTCCCATTTGTTTCATTGATAAAATTTTTAATAAATTATTAGGTTAAAATACAATTTTACTCATCTCTCCATGTTGTTAAAGAATATTTTTTATTAAGAAAAAAACTATGAATGAATTTGTTTTCTCTGAGTAAGTAGTTTAAATTACAATGTACACTCGATAGTGATATCATTGAAGCTTTGTTTGATAGTCTCACGCAAAAATTTGATGAAATAACAACGAAAAAAAAATCTTTTCAATAATTCAACGTTTTAAAAACATTTTATAGGGAGAAAAAGAAAATTATTTAAATTAATAAACCAATTTTTGAATTATAAAATCTGGATTTTTTTTTTTTTAGTTTGAGTATAAAATCATCTTTTTTTAGTAAAAAAAGTGTGAAGTTTTTTTATTATTTTAGTTTAAGTTGAAATATTTGTAATTTTGAACTAAAAAAAATTAGAGAGTGTCACTGAACACTCGGTAGGAACGAAGTTCCTTTCGCAGTATTTATTTTGTTTATAAATAATTATATCAGTACATTGCTGTACGACGGAACAGCTGACGCAGATGCAATATATATATGTATATATAATGCTGTGTGTAGTGTGTAGTGTGTAACTTCGTTCCAAAAATAAAATAATAATTATAAACTGTTAATAATAACGATAAGCGGAGAGATTACGCAGCACGCGACTTCTGAAATAAAAGCGAAAGTAGACTTCACCAAGATGCGACGAAACAGCTGACGCGTCTACTACACACTGCTCGCGTATGCTACACACTGCTTGCATATGCGTGCACACGCACTATACTTTTAACCGGTTGCGTTCACGGAGAATAGATTGCATGCGAACACGGTTCTCTATAACGCGTGCTGATTGGCGGCTCCCAGGCCAGTAAGCGCGTGCTTATTATTGGGCGTAGCCAATCAGACACACGTTATAGAGAACCAACGATACTATAGAACCTACCGTGTCGGAAATATTCTTACACTTTTTTTTTCCTAGCCCCCATCCGTAAACCCCCACCGTGCGAAAAGGAACTTCGTTCCAAAAAAATTTTTTTTCTGTCACAGCAGACAGGGTACTTGAGGTGATGATAATTTTGGAGTAGTTTTTGTTGATTAAAGTGGCTTTTATCGAGGCCAAATTAATATACATCTAAATATCGCATTCGAAGATGTCGGCTGGAAGAGTGAACTAACGAAAGCGTTAGATCAGAGACTGTTTATCCGCGTGCGAATTAATCGGATATTGCTGTGCATGGCTAATCACTAGAGATTAGCAATAAGTAACTGATTCTTTTTCAATCACCCGGTATAGACTGTATAAGTACGCATGTTGCGGGGGTTGTCGACGCGCAGTCACACAGTTATACAGCCATTTGGCGAGAGAGAGGGTGAGGCACAGTTCTGCTCGACTATCGATCGCCAACCAGCTAGAAACCACCCCTCAAGGAAATAAGGCACAGTGTCGTTTCTCACTGTTCGCTGACAAGAACCAACCACTGGGTTACATTAGTTCCGACATTATAAGACATAATTTTTCCCCAACTATTCCTTAAATTTTCTGTTGGAAAATTCCATTTCTCTGATTTAATTATCCTCCATTATTTTTAAATATCAAAGTGTCAATTTCAATCAAGAATTTTAACGCGAGATTGTAGCAAGCTATTTTTAAATCCAGATTTTTTTTTTTTTTTTTCTAAAAAAGTTACTCGGTCAAATTAAAAAGTGGTTTTAGGTGATGAAGATTTAATTATTGTTAAAGGTACAATTTTTTAAAAATATCTTCATACATTGAAAAAAAAAATTTTTTTTGACTTAGTTCATGAATAAAATGAATTTTATATCAGAAAAATGATAGATTTTTTTTTTCTTCAAATTTAACGTCGGTATTGAAGGTTTATTGTTATAAATAATTAATTATATAAATGATTTATTTATTTAAATGCTATATTAGTAATATTTAGTTTGTTAATTGCTGTAATTATTGAAACTAGGTCATAAATTTGTAATTATTTTTTTTTTTTTATTTTTTTATATTTTCAGGAATTGATCCTGGTTGATTGTGAAACTTGATTAGATATCAAAAAAACATCATCATGGCATTTGCAGGCTTAAAAAAGCAAATTAATAAAGCGAATCAAGTAAGTTAAAATTTTTACAATTAAAATTTATTAATAATATAAAGAAAATTGTTGGAATAATATTTAAACAGTTTAAAATTGTTTGAAAAAACTGTTAAATATTGAAATATTATTATTTTTAATGGAGAAAAATTTGTTATTTTGTCTTTTAATATATATTTTTAATGATATGGTAAAATAGCGAATTAAAAAACTTTTTTTTTCAACAATAATATCGATTGTTGATAGATTTGGATTTGTGGAAAAATGGCTTAAATCAATAGATCACGATATATACACGGGTCGTATTTTCGATAAAGTAATTTCTACCCTCACTGTGACGACACAATGGCCATTTTTTCCGGTCATAACGAATTTTTTATCTTTCCAGGGTATATAGGGGTATACAATATAAACTTCCCACATTGTAAATCATTTTTTACGAGGTTATTTTATGTTTAAATTAACATATTCTTCAATGTAGTTAAATTTTAATTTAATAGAGGGGTTGAATTAAAGGAAATTTGAACTTTGACGTAAGTTTAAGAAAAAATTGATATTTGGACAACATCCAAAATTATAAAGATTGCGCATTTTATGCGTATACATGTCAAGGTTAAACAAATAATTATTACATCAAGAAATTAATTAAAATTTTAAATACATCAAATTATTCACAAATATATTATTTTCAGTTATAGATAAAAAATTTTTTTATTATACAAAAAAAAAATCTTACATGTAAAAAAATTTGTCCTTGAATGTACGTGAAAACTGGGTCAATCTTAAGAACTAATCATGCAAAAACTACAAGTGAAAATTAATTAATATTTAGCTCTATGATAAAAGCAGCATAAATTATACAAAAAATTCTTCAAATGCTTTAATTTTCAACAAATCACTTTATATTATTAATGACCAAATTTGAATTGATTATGAAAATTAGAGATTTTTAGAGTTATAAAATTAAATTAAACAAAAATTCGTGGAGATATCGGATTTTTTAAATTAAATAATTTAACAATTGATTTTTCTTTGAAGTATATGACAGAAAAGATGGGCGGTGCTGAAGGAACAAAGCTAGATGTTGATTTTGTGGACATGGAAAGAGTGAGTACAAAAACAATAAAAAAAATATGACGAATAAAAAATATTGATGTTTGATATTGTTATATTTTTTTCTTGTTTAGAAAACTGATGTAACATTTGAATTGGTTGAAGAATTGCAAATGAAAACTAAAGAATTTTTGCAACCTAATCCAACTGCACGGGCAAAAATGGCGGCAGTAAAGGGAATCAGTAAGTTGAGCGGTCAGGCAAAAGCTTCGACATATCCACAGCCTGAGGGTGTTTTGGGTGATTGTATGCTGGCCTACGGCAAAAAAATGGGAGAAGACAGTATATTTGGTATGTACAATTATATTCTACCCTATATATCCGCTTATTTTGTCTATAACTGAGTATAATTTTCGTTTTTTTTTTTTATCGGTGAGACACAGTAACTACTATATAACAATTATGCGTTGACATATTTTATAAATATTTATATACTTGATAAGCTTCATTATTTCTAAATTATATATTAACTTTGTGATGAAGAGTGATAAGAGTAATGAAACGAGACGTATTTTACATTTACGAGGCAAGTCCATGAATAATGAGAATGTATTAAAAAGTGTTGGACACAAATTCTATTACATAAGTCATCACTGCATGATGAAAATAAAATTTTTGTATTTAAAATTAGTAATTTTTCATTGGTAAAAAAATTTTTTCAACATCAAGTGAATCGATTTTTGTTATTTTCAAAGGTTTTCACATTTAAATTTATTAAATTCGGTCCTGAAAAATAGAGAAATTTTTTTTTTTTTCCAGTGAAAAGATAAAATAAATTGAATTATTTAACTTTTGAGGGTTTAAGATGTAAATATAGATGAAAAAATGTTAAATTTAAGTTTTTGTCCAACATATGTTGATAAAGCGACAAGTGTTGTGTTCTTCTGCCGCGACTCGATAACGTTATGACAATGCGCGCGCAGAATTTCAATGGTATATATGTGTTTTATAATTTAATCGCCTATTGAAATTTTTTTTTTCTGTTTTTTTGTTCTATAGGATTGGCGCTAATTGAAATGGGTGAAGCTATGAAGCAGATGGCGGACGTTAAGTATTCCTTGGATGATAATATAAAGCAAAATTTTTTGGAGCCATTGCATCACTTGCAAACTAAAGATCTCAAAGAAGTGATGGTAAGATGAAATTCAATCACTTTTAATAAGGAATGTTTTTTGGAAGAAAGAAAGTTGCTTTTTCCCGAATAATTCAAGGAAAACTAATACAAATTTCGCTATTTACATGTTTTTTTTTGTTGGTTTTTTAGTGATAACTTAATATACTTTTGAAAAAATAAAAACAGTGAAGTGATTCAAGAAATATATTAAATTTTTTTTCATATGTAATTAATTCGCTAATTTCATTAATTAATTTTGTTTAAGCATCATCGGAAGAAATTGCAGGGTCGTCGACTTGATTTTGACTGTAAACGCCGGCGTCAGGCCAAGGGTAAGACTAATTTACTATTTTTTAAACATTGTTTATATTCTGGAATGCCGTTGATTTGAGAAAAATTTCACATTTTTTTTTTAAATTTGAATGCAGTCTGATTTTGTGAATGTACCAAGTGAATGATGCATGAAAATCTACTATTAATTGACATCAACAAAGAATATTCTAACGGCAAAAAATTATTAAATCTAATCGAAAATTGGAAAAAAAAGTTAATTTTCTACTTTTTAATTCATCTCGTGCTTTGTGGTTGTATTTACGTGTTTTATAGTGATCAACAAAAGATCTGCAAGTCCGCATTTTGGTAGCCCAGTGAAACAGGGCATGGCATCAAATTATGGGGGTACGTGTCAACCCCATAAAATAAATAGTTGACAAAAATTTACATAAATATTTCATTAATTACCGTTAAAATCTCATACCACGGACGAATAAAATTTTTTTCTCGAAATTAAAAAATTTTATTTGATCTTGATTTCATAGTTTTCACTATTTTTATTTAGTTTTCTATTTTTTTAAGTGTAATTGCGTAATTTATTTATCTTATTTCCCCCTTTTTTTTCTTGTTTTTATAACAAATTTATACAAATTCAATTTTTTTATTGATTATAAAAAACGAAATTTATCATAAAATTTTTTAAATCGATTTTCTATATTTGTTATTTTTTTTATAAATATTTTTTTGTTTTTGTTGTTAAAGTTGTTGTTTTGTATATGAAAAATTGATATATTTTTTTCTTTTTTTATGGGAATTTTTCGGTAAATTGTAGCTAAAAATTTGCATAATAATATGTAAAATCATAAATTAATAATCATTAATGCACAATTAAGTAATTTTAAAAATATTTACAGTAGTTAATAAAAATTCGGTATATATTGCAGATATTATGCTTGATGCACTTGTTTGATTTTTTTGATTGAATATATGTTTATATTATTATAGCAATATTTATTTAAATATAGTGTTTATTCGTAGAAGCATCTTTAATTATATAGCACGACGCAAACATTTGCGCGTACAGGTTCTCACGTTTCAGACGATGAGATTCGCCAAGCTGAAGAAAAATTTGCTGAGAGTCTTCATCTAGCACAAATGGGCATGTTTAATCTCTTAGAAAATGATGTAAGTTGATATATGTATATAAATAAATGCATATTTATAATCCTTAATGGAAGCTATACAATTTTTATTTAAATTAGGTTGAACAAGTCGCTCAAATGGCAACATTCAGCGAAGCCCTTCTTGAATATCATCAACAATGTACTGAAATCCTAAAGGTGTTGACGGAAACGCTCCTAGAAAAGTAATTAACTTTTTAATTAATTGTTTTTTTCACTATATTCTAATTATAAAACCAAAAAAAAGTATTGTTAAAAAATTGAAAATATCTTACTTATTAATATCTTGATAAGGATACGAGTTACATAAATTTTGTAAAGAACCTTTTTTGTAGCTAATAAAATTCTCTACAAAAAAGGTCTCTTAAGAAATATTTGTATCTTTAGTAGTTTTGAAGATATTTAGATTTTAATCAGAACTCGATAATTTTATATATGTTTTTATAGCCTTTTATTTATTTATTTTTAATATTTGATATATGGGTTCAATTATTTATTTATATTTATGTGTTAATTTCAGAAAAGATGAAGCGGCCAGTCGGCCAAAATTGGAATTTGTGCCGAAAACATTGGCTGACTTGAATGTTGAAGGGCTGTCTGCAGATGCGATGAACGGTGGGAACTCTTTCTTATACGGTAAAATGATTATTTTATATAGAAAAAAAGAGATAAAAAAATATAAACAATGATTTATTATTCAATTTTAAAGGTCATTGTTTATTTTTTTTTGTCTCTTAATTTAATTATATAATTTGCATTGGCTGGTTTTGAATAGTTATTAGCTTTATTCATTTAGAATTATTTATTTAAATTATTTAGCGACAGTTATATGCATTAAAAAAAAATCTTTTTCCATGATTTTTCAACTATATTATATATTCAGGCTACAATTCGTTATTATGCATGTTGATTAATTTTTTTTTCAGTCGTTTTATGCACAAAAAATAGGTTTTTTAAAAATATTTTTGGATTTAACTAGTGCGTAAAGTACTTTATTTACGCACGGATATGAAAATTTTGTAGGAGAATGTGGAGAAGTTTTAAGATAGTTTTTTTTTGTAGTTGCGAACAATATTTACAATTAAGTAGATCGATTAAATTAGACACGTTAATTTATTAATTGCATTTTAATATTCTTATCTAAAGATTTTATGCCATTCGTGTGCATATTTTTCCTTATAAAATTGCGCGGTTTGCGGCTTAGTTTCCAAGTATAAATTCATTAATTTGTCTTAAGTATACAAGGAAAAGGAAATTAAATCTAAGGAATTTGCCAATTCACGATGCACTTATATATTACATCATAAACTTGATGTTACTCGCTAAACTAATTGGTTTTTCAAAAAAACACTACGAACCTTTTTTATAGATAATTAAAAATCAAACAATTTTTATTTAAACATTTTTTTTCTCCGACGGATATTTTTCGCGGAAAATCGAAAAAAAAAAAATTTTTTTTCCTTCGTCGAAAAGAAAATAGCTCAAAATAATTATTACAATCGAATTTTCCACCTGAAAAAAGGTCGTTGTGTACTTCAAAGGCTCTCACTCAGGCTCTATTCTAACATGGACAATAATTGAATAATTATAAAAAATTAATTAATAAAAAAATCGAACATTTGAACTAAAATTCAAATTCAAAGTTTTTCATAGTTAAAAAAATGTTTAAATCAAAATATAGGACTATTAAATCCTTGAATTATGCAAGATAAAGAACCTAAAAATCTTAATTTTTGATAAAAAAAATTTTTTCTATAAAAAAAATTGATTTATAGGCAAGAGAGTATGTGTGGAAATTTTTAAAAATTAATATTTTCAATTTAAACCAATGAAATTTGTAAAAAAAATTTTGGAATTTTTTTTTATATGAATTTTTTAATTATTAATTTGTTTTTTAACATGTCGATGAAAAGAGTCATTGTCTCAGTTGTCAATTTGGCTGTCTGTAGATGTATGGAATTTTTTTTTTTTGCATCAATTATTATAATCATAGTTCTTTAATCACTATATCAATCACTGTATAATGGTCGAGTCACTCTATTCAACAATTATGCAAGTAATTTTCAATTGTATGTTGTAAAATACCGACTGTGATGGCGTAAATGAAACAAACAAAAAACAATGAAAGTGAATAGGAAACTCTCGACACATCTCTCGCGTATCGCTGACATACAATATACACGGGCCTTTTGTCGGCATTTTACAATCTCTGGCAGCCAAAGCAGACTCTATCTAGTCAACAAATGCGATCGCAAACGACTATTATTAACTATATACAGCGTTGATTGAAAATTTTGACGGAGGTAGTTTTACGCTTATTAATTGTTATTTTTTTATTAAGATAAATTTATAGTATTTTTATGCATACTCACCGATGCTTCGTCAATTTATTGCAATTTAGGGCGTTATATTTGCTTAGGCATTAGTATTATCACTGTAGATTTTTAATTATCAATGAAATATTAGTATTTTTTATATTTTTGCTATAAATCACGTATCGCATCATTAGAATCACGAAATTTAAAATTAATTTCACGTAAATAAATCATTATAAATTGTTTTATTAATGCAAAAAGCGTTAAAAAATTTTTTTTTCTACTTGAAAAATTAATTTACATCGAAACATTTTATAAACTATTAATAGAAAATGTTTTAACAATGAAATTTGTGATTGTTTGATAGTAAGAAAAAAAAAATTTTTTTCTCTCAGATTTTTAATACAGTTCACGATTTAGCTGTTTTTGTGTTTTTTGTTGATAATTCGATAACTATGCGAGATAACGGAAAATATTATAGAAGTTAAATAATTCGAAATTCCATTTCTTAAAAAAAATTTAGAATAAAATTTTTTGATATTATACTTAGTTTTTGAGATATTTTGAAAAATCAAAATTTCAAAAAAACATTAATATCTCGAGAAATAATGAAAATACGAAAAAAATTCATTTAATACTTTTTGTAGGAAATTCAATTCCACATAAATTAATTCGAATAATATTTTTCGTTATCTCGCGTAGTTACTGAGTTATCATCAAAAAACAAAAAAAAATCATGCCAATTGCCAGATATGTAAGGGGTACTCCTTTACAAATTCGTTGAAAAAAATTTTTTTTTCTATTTTAACTCTATATGATTTTTAAATGATTCTCGATATATTGTGCAAATAGAAAATTATTTTGCCATTAAAAACACGATATTTTTTAATTTAATAGATGAAATAGAAAATTGATAAAAATTATATGTACAATTAATTTTTCAATTTAACAATTCAAGGCATTTTTTATACTTAGATCATATATAGAAGAAATCGATTAAAAATGTATCCTGATTCTCGATTCATTGTATCGAATTTTTTTAAATATTGTATACGTGATTGAAATTGAAGATTATTGTATGATATTACATGGATATTAATCACGCCTGTGATTATATATTTATAATAAGGGCGAAGAAATTGAAAAAGTATCATGATTATTGACTGTTGAACGACTATCCTACATTTGAATGTCTATCATAGGGGCAAGTCGAGTTGGTTCTCCGGTGCAAGACGAAGGGAAACGTTCGCAGCTTGAGTTATTCCCAGCCGGAAATCCACCGCAATCTACCAATGGTAATTTCTGCATGCGGATAAAAAATTTGTTTTTTCATTTATCATCGAGAATCACAAATTACCCACGTTTTTTTCGGAAAAAAATCGAACAATTTTTTCATTTTCTTACTAAAATCGTGTATTTTCATAACGAAAATGAATTTTTTATTGCTCTCTAACACTAAATAGAATTTTTGTTGTTGTATTTTTAATGTATTAATTCAATAGTTAATGATTATAATTAATAATTGAGTGTTTATCAAATTATTTGATACATAAAAATTGAGGAAAATGATGGATAAGTGTATTGAGATGAATTTTTACGCTTGACAATGCGTAAATTGACAGGTTCAATGGGTAATTATAACAACACAATCTTCAATTACCGTTGGATTGATGTGTAAACTAATTTTACTCATGGAATGTGTTGTGTAAATATTATTGACCACGTAATGGACGCAATGTTGCTACACTATATGGTAAAAAAACACCTTGGAGCCATCAAATACCAGTGATATTTCGCACTGGTGAATGTTTATATATGGTGGATTTAATTTTATTACTTATTAAGGGTGAAATAGGGTAAGAATTATTGGATTAGTTAGTTGATATAGTTTTTATGTGAGGTAAAATGAAAGTTTATTATTTCTTTGATTTTTAAAAATTATTTTAGTGATTTTTCGTTGGAAAAATTGATAAAGTGATCAAATGTTGAATGAATGAATTAACAGGGATTACTTGATTAAATTATTAATTTTTGTTTAAATAAAAATACCCAGCCAATTTTATAAAATAATTTTTTGTTTCTTTTGTAATAATATTGAAATATTATAGAAATTTTGTTTTATTGCAGCATCTCCGTTGCCATCACCAAGTAAATCACCAGCACGAACACCGATACCGAAACAGCCCTGCTGTACAGCACTCTATGATTTTGAACCGGAAAATCCAGGCGAACTAGGCTTCAAGGTAATTTTTTTTAATTTTAAGTAAAAGTTGGAAATTTTTCTTTCTTGAAAAATTCATTTAAAACTAGAATTTTTGTCAAAATTTGATAAAAAATGTATAATCTTCGCAACGTTTGGTGGCGAAAAAAAAACATTTTTTTCATCAAATTTTCAAAAGGGTATATACGTTGAAAACCTTACAGTTTTCGTGATTTTTTTGGGTTTTTCACCGGTAACTCGATAACTAAGCGAGATAATGAAACTATTATTCTAATTAATTAATTGGAAATTTAGATTTCTACAAAAAATATAGAATAAAATTTTTTAATATCTAGCTTCGTTTTTGAGATATTTTGAAAAATAAGAATTAAAAAATCATGTTTTTATAAGGGCTTTTTCAATGAATTTAACGATAAAGTGTGTGTTATTAATTTTATTAATTTTTTTTTTCAACAGGAAAATGACACAATTACGCTGATTCAAAGGGTCGATGAAAATTGGTACGAGGGAAGTGTTAATGGTCGCACGGGATACTTTCCAGTAACTTATGTGCAAGTTGTACAACCATTGCCATAAATCCATTATGATTGTAGGTACTACCAAAGAATATGCATTCGTTGAATTATTATATATGCCATTAAAAATATCATCCCGAATAGCAGAACGGCCAAAAATAACCACTCAAAATACTCTTCTTCTATAGCCTAAATTGCGTTGTTGAACAATTAACAATTTAGCTTTAATCATGTATTTAGACATAGATCTCTGAATGTAATCAAAAATTTTAGATTTACCATTCAATTTTATTTCATTCCAATATAAACATCATAAACTTGTAAAAATTTATTTCAATGTTTTTAATGATTTAATCAATAATTTCAATTATTTTTTTTTTCTTTTTATGCACATAAATTCAATAAAAAACCATAATTTTATTGTATAAAGTCCTGAAATTCATGAAATTTCACATGTATTTGTGATTTTTATTAACAATCTGTTTGTTAGATATTAATTTCTATCAATTATTTGTATAAATCACCTCAATTAAATTATATTCATGTGTTTAATCTGCCGGAAGTGACTAATTGAACGATTTAATTTAATATTATTTTAAATTTTCAATCTCATTGGTAAATTTAAAATTTAAATCATTACATTATAAAACTTAAAAACTTACTAGATATGTTTAGTTCAATGTTAAACATATTTTATTAATTATTAAATAATATTTTTCTTCTTATTTTAACAGATTATGATAAAAAAAAATGTTAATAAATGATTTAGTTGGAGTTAAAAAAAAAAAAATGGTGTTGGATGCCGCAAATTTATCATGGAAGATAAATAACAACCCAAAATGTAAATCGATAAAACACAAACATGAAAGTAAATTAAACAAACATTAGTTCTGTTAATCGGTTGCCATGTCGTTTTAAGCATAATAATGGTAATTTACAGTCATAATGGTATTAAGAAAAAAAATTTATTGAGACAAGAGAGAAATGAGAAAAAATGTTAACTTAGAGATCTTACTACGATATATATGTATACATACATAGGTATATAGCGGATATAGATTAAGATTTCACAAAATTTATTATTTTTCTTTTTGTTTCTAGATTATTATGAAACTTGACAAAAATGAAAATTTTTTGTAATAGATATTTTTTGCTGTTTATTGAGAGAGAAGCTATATGAAACAAAACAGTTATATTTATATTATTATAAATTTCTTAGCTTTTGCGATATTTACATGAGAAAACAAAACTAAAATGACACTAAATCTTGTCTTACTCAAACTAAGTGTTCCTTAGACACACGATTATTGTTTTGTGATGAATATATATAAATTCGACGATGCGATATGTTATTTTATCGATTTATCTGAAAAAAATTTTTAATATGTATCGATTAAAAAATATGGGGAATACTTTAAATTTAATGATTGTACATCGTTTAACCTAAAGCATGAATTTTTTAGAACAAATTATAATTGTAAACATTTGTTTTTTGTTTTTTAATTTTTTTTTTAGTTTTAACACCTATGATTAATACTTAATGTTTGATGTAAAAATGATGTTTTTTTAAAAATAATTTTTTAAAATGTCTGGATGCAAGATATTTGATTAATTTACCGTTTAATTTCGGATTGAAATGAAAAAAATCGAGAATTTCAAATTTCGAGAAATCCTAAATAAAAGACAGTTGGATGAAATGGATAATAAAGTGAGGAATATAATCTCATTATTATAACTTAATATACTTCCAAAATGTGTAGATAGATAGATTTTTAAATAATTTACATTCCAATAATTTTTTTATCACGGAAATATTGCATCGCGAAGAATTTAATTATTTACAGATATGTTAACTAAGGATATTTGGAAGGTTTGGCAAAGCTTCAATCTTTCACATATCCTTAAAGAAAAGTAAGTTAATCTCCCTGTAATAATTAATCATTAGATTTTATCAGCATTATATTTTTTTTCATGCATCAATGCTGTAGATTCACTTCTCTGAGTAAAAAAAAAAAAAAAAAAACATATTACGCTGGTAAGTTGCTTTTGGGGATTTAGAATGCTAATTAATTGTAATCCATAAGTTTTCAATGACACTGATGAATCTTTTTTAATTGCCCAAAAGAAAAAAAAAAATCAAGATATTTTTTTTAAATAATAAAAAAAAAAAAACAAAACAAAATTACGTTCTCAGTTAAACTTTGTCAATTATTAATAAAATTAGATGAGAAAAATTAAAGAAAATTTAATGCAGTTTATAAATATAAAAATATGGAAGCAATATGAATAAAGTCGTGACAAGTAACCAAATTATTAACGGTATATATCGACGATAAGCAAAAAAAATAATAATAAATGCAAAAAAAAAAAAGGAAAAAAGGTTTGAAAAAAAAAAAAAGAAATCTGAAAATCTTGAGTAAAATATAATAAAAAAAAAAAAAAATAAATAAAACATAACTCATTATTATTGTATTAAAATCGGTATTCTATTCTATAAATGTTGGCTATTGTTAAATGTTGAATATTGTTCAGCGTGTGATTTTTATGTATAAAAGGAAAAGGCTATCGTTTTTCCGATCTAGAAAAAATTTTCCCTAATTCAACGTGAATTCATAATAAAATATACATCTACACAAAAATTTAATAAAAATAATAATTCACGTTTTTTTTTTTTTTAATGATGGTCTGACGATAACTAATTCCAAATATAAAATTTCACGCACTTGATTTGTAATCTAAAACGTGTTCAATATATATTTGACGTGGTGTGTGACTTGAAGCGTATTATATATATTTACGGTGAATTTCATCATATCCAGAGTGATGTAGAGCCTCAATATTTTTTTTGAGGATCAAATATATGAACGCCGGACGTTCTGTAAGAGATGTAAAAAACTTGTCACTAACATCCGATGGTAGAATGTAAAAAAACAAAGTTGATAAACAAAAAAAAAAAAATTAATAATGTAGAAAAAACATTTTTTTTTGTTCAAATAATTTTTAATACTTACATGAAATAATGAATTTTTATCAATTTTTAAATGTCCAAAAAATTTTTATCCCTATATTTATTTAAAAAGATTGATTTGTTTTTTTATAAATTAAAAAAAAAATGCATGAAGGATAAAGTTTTAAATGGTCAGCCATCGGATGGTTAAAAGTGACATTATTCAGACAATACTATAATTAGTTGAATTCACTGTAATAATAAATTAAAAATAATTCATAAAATTAATAACTGCATTTGGATCTATAAAAAAAAAATACATATAAAACGCTGTTTCAGTATACTTATGCTAAATACACTAGAGATAAAGCGACTAGAGTGTGATGTAGGGTGTTTAAATTGCGTGATAAATTGTTGGAAAGATCTGAAGGATGTATATTAGATAATGTGCAAATTAAAATAGCTTGCATCTCTACTCGAGTCGTTGGTAATATTTTCCCTGCGTTTGTATAACACGCAAAATTGGATTTACTTATTATATACCTATGATATGCGCAAATAATTAATTTTGCGTATATACATGAGCGTGAAAAAAAGATAAATATATATGATGATCGATAAATTACGAAATAAAGTGTATTCTATGTCATTTATATTATATTATTCGCTAGTCAAAAACTTCCCATTATTTAAATCAATAGAATAGTTTTTTTAAGTTTTATGGAAAAATTATAATAATGTTTATATTTATGATTATGTAATAACAATATTTGATGTTTCAGCAATAAACTGGGAAAAATGTTGAAAATAAGATGAAATAAAGGTGGTTAATAAATTTTTGCAAATCAATTTTGTTATTGTTTATAATTATATAATTATCAAGACACCCAATTAATTATAGCAGGTCTTTGAATAAAAAAATAAATACCGTATACCGTGGACCGTCTACCGTGTACCGTTGTTTTAGCCACGAAATTCGCGTTATTTTAATGTTTTTTCGACACTAAAAAAATCTGATCTTTTTTAAAACACTAAAATAACGCTAATTTCATGGATTAAACAACTTTTTATTTTATATAATTAACAATTAGACTAATTAACTGCCTTCAATCACGAAGAAAAAAACATTTTTCTAAATTCAGTTTTATTGATTTTCCGGCAACACATTTAGAGCTACAGAAAATTTTACTTAACATAATTTGTAGGAAATTTAATTCTCAATAATTTATAATAAGCAACATTTTTCGATATCTCCATTATTTCGCGAGATATCGAGGAAAAACGAAAAATAATGTTTTGCGACCGCAGCGCCGTCTCGCGGCAAATTTTACAACTAAATTTTCCATGAAAAATTCGTCAATTTGTCTGAAAAAATTAGTTCGGCAATTTACCGCGAGACGGCGCTGCGGTCGCAAATCATGATTTTCCGTTTTTCCTTGATATCTCGCGAAATAAGGGAGATATGGAAAAATGTCACTCTTTATAAATTATTAGCAATTGAATTTCCTACAAATTATGTCGTATAAAATTTTCTGTAGCTCTCCATCTGTAACCAGGAAATCCAAAAAACTGAATTTCGGAAAATGTTTTTTTTCTCGTGATTAATGGCAGTTGATTAGTCTAATTGTTAATTATATACAATAATAAGCTGATTAAGCCACTAAATTAGCGTTATTTTAGTGTTTTTTCGACGCTTAAAAAATCTGAACTTTTTTAAAACACTAAAATAACGCTAGTTTCATGGATTAAACAACTTTTTATCGTATGTAATTAACAATTGGACTAATTAACAGCCATTAATGACGAGAAAAAAAACATTTTCCGAAATTCAGTTTTTTGGATTTCCTGGTTACAGATGAAGAGCTACAGAAAATTTTATAAGACATAATTTGTAGGAAATTTAATTACTAATAATTTATAAAGAGTGATATTTTTTGATATCTCTCTTATTTCGCGAGATATCGAGGAAAAACGAAAAATCATGATTTGCGACCGCAGCGCCGCCTCGCGGTAAATTGCCGAACTAATTTTTTCAGACAAATTGACGAATTTTTCACGGAAAATTTAGTTCGACAATTTGCCGCGGGGTGGCGCTGCGGTCGCAAATCATGATTTTTCGTTTTTCCTCGATATCTCGCGAAATAAGAGAGATATCAAAAAATGTCACTCTTTATAAATTATTAGTAATTAAATTTCCTACAAATTATGTCCTATAAAATTTTGTGTAGCTCTTCATCTGTAACCAGGAAATCCAAAAAACTGCATTTCGGAAAATGTTTTTTTTCTCGCGATTAATGGCAGTTAATTAGTCCAATTGTTAATTACATACGATAAAAAGTTGTTTAATCCATGAAACTAGCGTTATTTCAGGGTTTTGTCGACACGAAAAAATCTGACTTTTTTTAAAACACTAAAATAACGCTAGTTTCGTGGATTAAACAACTTTTTATCGTATGTAATTAACAATTGGACTAATTAACTGCTATTAATGACGAAAAAAAAACATTTTTCTAAATTCAGTTTTTTTTATTTTCCGGCTACGGATAAAGAGTTACAGAAAATTTTATAGAACGTAATTCGTAGATAATTTAATTACTAACAATTTATATGGAGTAATATTTTTCGATATCTCCCTTATTTTGCGAGATATCAAGGAAAAACGGAAAATCGTGATTTGCGACCGCAGCGCCACCCCGCGGCAAATTGTGGAACTAAATTTTCCATGAAAAATTCATCGATTTGACAGAGAAAATTAGTTCTGCAATTTGCCGCGAGGCGGCGCTGCGGTCGCAAATCATTACTTTTCGTTTTTCCTCGATATCTCGCGAAATAAGAGAGATATCAAAAAATGTCACTCTTTATAAATTATTAGTAATTAAATTTCCTACAAATTATGTTGTACAACATTTTCTGTAGCTCTTTATCTGTAGCCTCAAAATAAAAAAAACTGAATTTCGGAAAATGTTTTTTTTCTCGTGATTAATCGCAGTCAATTAGTCTAATTGTCAATTATATACGATAAAAAGATATTTAATCCATGAAATTAGCGTTATTTTGGTGTTTTAAAACAGTTCAGATTTTTTTAACGTCGAAAAAACACTAAAATAACGCTAATTTAGTGGCTTAATCAGCTTATTATTGTATATAATTAACAATTAGACTAATTAACTGCCATTAATCACGAGAAAAAAAACATCTTCCGAAATTACGTTTTTTGCATTTTCTGGCTACGAATGAAGAGCTACAGAAAAGTTTACTTGACGTAATTTGTAGGAAATTCAATTCTTAATAATTTATAACGAATAATGTTTTTCGATATTTCCCTTATTTCGCGAGATATCGAGGAAAAACGAAAAATCATGATTTGCGACCGCAGCGCCGCCCGCGGTAAATTACCGAACTAAATTTTTCAGACAAATTGACGAATTTTTCACGGAAAATTTAGTTCGACAATTTGCCGCGGGGTGGCGCTGCGGTCGCAAATCACGATTTTCCGTTTTTCCTTGATATCTCGCAAAATAAGGGAGATATCGAAAAATATTACTCCATATAAATTGTTAGTAATTAAATTATCTACGAATTACGTTCTATAAAATTTTCTGTAACTCTTTATCCGTAGCCGGAAAATAAAAAAAACTGAATTTAGAAAAATGTTTTTTTTTCGTCATTAATAGCAGTTAATTAGTCCAATTGTTAATTACATACGATAAAAAGTTGTTTAATCCACGAAACTAGCGTTATTTTAGTGTTTTAAAAAAAGTCAGATTTTTTTCGCGTCGAAAAAACACTAAAATAACGCGAATTTCGTGGCGCAAATAACTTTTTATCATATATAATTAACAATTAGACTAATCAACTGCCATTAATCACGAAAAAAAAATGTTTATAGAAACTCAGTTTTTTCGATTTCCTGGCTACAGATGAGGAGTTACAGAGAATTTAGTTGAACATAATTTGTAGAAAATTTAATGCTTGATAATTTATGTGGAGTACTATTTGTCGATATCTCCTTTATTTATCAAGTTATCTTTTAAACAGCTAAATTAATTTTAGTTTTTTCGTGATAACTCGGTAAATACGCAACATATTGTACAATTATATACTACAAAAATTATGGGAAATTGAATTCTATATAAAAAACCTTCAATAGAATTTTTTGTAACTATTGATCTTTAGCCACAATTTCCAAAAAACTTAGTTTAGTTTTTCAACAACGGTGACCGATAAAATAGAACATCATACTCAATATAGCTGCGGCCGGTAAAATAGACTGCTTCTCTAACTGCAATCGCTATGGCCGCTAAAGAAGAAAATTTAAGATGGTGCGAGGGGGGTGGGGGGCAGAGATGCGTTCCAATTCCACACATTCCGCATTGAAAATTTTGAAATTTCACGGTCCAGCGTTCCGCACTTCTCGAAACACCGGATCATCGAGAAACCAGGAATTGAGGAATAAAATCGTATATTTATTAATCATTTTTCATTAATAAATGAAATATTCATCTGACATTTTGATAATCGAAACAAAACTATTTATTTTCATTGATATTATCGATCTGGTAAATAGCAATGAAGCACATATTGGTTACTTATACAAGAACTCTAGATTTAAATAATTAATTCCAAATGGACTATACGGTTACTATTTTACTAATATTAATAAAAAATTTATTTATTTATCTATTATAAATAATCTCTCATTTTCTAATAACATTTTTAAATTCTTTTTTTACACAACAAAAAATTGTCACAAGCGTTGATAACAAATTTACATCCATTGGAACCGACAGGAAAAAATTTTTTTTTCGACTTTTGAATCAAATCTTAATTAAGTAACAATAATATAGTCAATATAAAGGTAAATGGAAGCAATAAATAATAGAGCAAGAGATCTCCGTGTGCTAAAGAGTCCATTAGCTTCAGAGCGTGCCTCAAAGGGAAGTAACTCTCATGTTGATGGATCATATATCAAGTGTTTCATATATAAGCATTACATCGTCCCTTGCTATTATATGAGTGTTCCATCTAGATTTTTTTATCTACAGTGTAAAAAAATAATTTTATAATGTACTCTACACACCACTCACAATATTTCTAATAAATAAATACAAAATAGCCAATTAAAATGTAAAATACACATAAAAACGCGTCATCAAGCACAGCAGTGTGTTTCCTGATGATCGATGAAAAATTGTAAAAAGGTGTCAGGACCACAATAAAAGTGACTACTATTGATTGAGGATTGAGAGGGAGTTACTTCGAAGAGTCTAAATAATTGTTCGAGGCAAAAGCGTCCAATGAAAAATACGTAACGGGCATTTTTCGAAGCGAATCAAAGGGAAATTTTTGCCTATAAGGATTTTGTACAACTCAAATCGCATTTATATGGCTTTATGTATAGTTATATATGTGTATAGCACCCCAGTACTCATGAAAGCATACCAAAATCTATTGTATACAATTGCGTCCCTTGCTTGAAAGCTACTTGAGGCTTGAGCTGACACTCGCGGTCTACTCTTTCATCACTTATCACATCTCTGATTGTATAGGGTATGTTTGTTTTGTTTTTTTGACTCATACTCATTCATACTCTATTATTAGATGATAAACAAAAAGTTAAAAAAATTATACAGTAACGTAAAAAAGGCGTATAATTTTTTTAGCACATATTCCATAATGAAATTTACTAAAAGTAGTTAAATATATGTTTAAGATAAGTTTTGAGACATTTTGTGAAGATAAAAATTTTTTTTTTATTTTGAAAATTTTTGAAAGGGGCACGCACCCCTTTGGGAGTCTTGTCGTTTTTGCGATTTTTTCAGTTTTTTCGCGATAACTCTGTTAATAAATAAAATATCACAAAAAATCAGGAACGATAATTTATTGAAGGTTTAATTTTCTACAAAAAATGTAAAATAATTTTTTTTTTGTATTATCCATAGTTTTTGAGATATTTTGATTTTTTCGAAATTTTGATTTTTCAAAATATCTCAAAAATAAAGCAAAATATGAAAAAATTTTATTCTACAATTTTTGTAGAAAATAAAATTCCCTATCTTTTACTTTCTATAAAATTTTTCATTATTTTATGTATTTACTGAGTTATCATAAAAAAACCAAAAAAGTTACAAAAACTCTGAGATATACCCGTTTGAAAATTTTGCAAAAAAAAAAAATTTTTTTTATATTATTCATTAAACATCACAAAATGCATTATTAAAATATTTTATAATAATTATTTATAAAAATTTTTACAATCCATAAATTATGAAATATTCAATTAAATTTTTGTTTTTTTTTTTTTTTTTTTCAAAAAAAGAATGCATCAGTGCCTCAAAATAATAATTAAATAATAGATTAATAAATTATTTATATAATTAGATATAAAACTTCTAAAAATACATCAGTGGGAAAATCATTTGCTTGCTCACATGAACATGCACAATGGCATTTTTTTTTTTTTCGAGTGAGGGATGCACCCAATTTCATTTCAGGTATATAAGTAGTTGATCGTGGCAACACTGCCACCTTTTCCGTTGTCCAGAGTATGCACTCGTGCCCCGAAGTATTAAAAACATCCAACTAATTCACACCCTGATGGTCCCCATTTATATTATTTTCCACACTCTAACGCATGTATACAATCGACCTAATAATTCGTAAATTTCCACTCGGACAATCACACAAAATCTTAAACTAGATGTTACATCAAATTTCATACACAAAATACAACAATGAATTGTCACTAACAAATTTTTAATCAATTTTTTTCTTTATTATAATAGCGCGTGTAAAAATTATTTCACGATTAAAAAAGAAAAGTTAATTTTTTTAAACGTTTTTATTGTATGTTGCATATATGTAGTTTTTCCTAATTTTTCATTCTAAAAGGGTCGAAAGCAACGCCCTTTTAGGCTCTAATTCTCACTTGAAAACGTGACCATTTGGCCGAGTAACAGGATTAGTGGTTGGACTAGATGTTCAAGATATTTAATATAAACCGGTGCCGCAAAAGAAAAAGATGATTGAATATTAGGATTTCTTTCAATATTTAGAGTATATAGCTTAGTGTCGACGTGAGACACAGCATCCTTATTGTATTTTAAGATACATACATCATCACAATATATAACTATATAAACACGTGAAAATAAAAAAACAAATGTTTCACCCATTCCAACAAAATTTTTATAAAATTTTGTTTCAACGATAAATTCTTCATTTTTATTTAAAATAAATAAATCTATTTTTTAATCTAAATAATTATAATTAAATTCAACTAAACCATTAGATTACAATTATAATAAAAAATATTAAATGTAAAAAATTTGAATGAAAATTGTTATATAAAAAACATTGTATTGTTGATACTTTTTGTTTTATTGAATCGATTTCTTGTTGTTTTATTAGATGTTAACTGTACCTATACAAGCATCACACATCACAAAGCATTTATTTAACAGCCAAAGCTGCGACGCTTTCATCTGTAAAATTCTCAAGGGAATAAAAACCCTTTAGTACAGTTGATTAGAGGTCCTTGTGCGGTTAGTTGATCCGTGCCTTGAAATGTAATGCTGATAGGTAATTGTAGCACCCTTTTACACTTATATTCAAAATATATAACATGACAAATCGATCATGCATCATCATATAACATACTTTTTATTATTCTAAAATATTCTGAAATATTAAATTATATTAGGCATATTAAAATTTTCCATATTATTTCTACATATTTATGTGTTTATAATAATATCATTTGGTCTGTTACAATACAGAATATCAAATTTCAACAATATGAATATATATATTATTCTCACAGAGCGACGAACTATGAAAATACTTGAGAGTTTGTTGTTGCAGCCGGCTTTATATTACCCATCATAGATTTTTCGATCGTTTTGCCCGTTATTTATTCATGCTTCCCTATATTGAGACGAAAAAAAAAATATATATATATATCTCTTCTCAATATCTAATTATCAAGTTATGTCTTTTTTTTTCATGATTCAACGACGAAAAATCATTTTTTCCCGATAAAAAAAAACAACAGCTTTTGAATCATGTTCTATTTTTTGAACAATTTTTCGGTTTATATTTATATAGTCTATGATAGTTATATCGACTCGAAAAAATTCTAATATGATTGAGCAGGCATTGTTTGTGTTTAACGAAATGGACAAGTCACGTTGGTAGAAATAAGACATGCGACAGAGTTGAAAGAAAAAGTAAGATGTTCTTGGACAATGTTTATTCATGTATTAACACCACTTAATGAAAACATTACGATCGTGACATGCCGAGTGGGTGTAACCGGGAGTCTTTGAATAATAAACTGATCCATAGGGTGATTCTAGCTGGGCATTCACAACGAGAAGGAAATGACGAGATGACGAGTGAAAGGATAAGTGGGTGAACAGGATCAGATTAGGGGTCGCGGGTGCGAGGGTTGTTTGAATGACTATTTCAATGAGCATCGAACACTGTATCAGTGTATTATGTCCAATGCTCTATCGACTTGGACTCCTTCCTTTCCGTGACTCGTTATAATTGCTTCCCTTTCCTTGTCTTTGATGTATATATATACCTGATACAAAACAAATTCAAACATTTAAAGCTATTGTACTGTATAGTTGTACAACACTAATTCATAATAGTATATTATAATTAATAGTAGTAGATAATAATACCAATAGTTATTTTGTACTGTATAAAAATCGCAATTTTTAACAATAAAAATAATAATCATTAATTGTAAAAATAGTATTTCATAATAGCAATGACAATCACTAATATTCAAAATAGTACTTGAAAATAGTAAAAATAACACTTAGTGGTAGTAAAAAAAGTAATTGATATTTGTAAAAATAGTAGTACATTTTAGTTGTAAAAAATAATAGTGTAATTTTTAAAACGTAACTGAAAATAGTGATAGTTGTATGCATAATAGTTGGATAAAAGTAACTGATAGTTGTAAAAATAGTACTTAATCGTTAAAATAGTATTATCTAATATTTGTATAAATAGTAGTTCATAATGGTAATTAATAGTTTTTAAAATATAATAGTATTCGTTAAAATAGTAGTTTATAATTGTAAAGATGGAAGTTTATAATTTAAAAAGTTGTAGTTATTAATTGTAAAAATTATATCTAATAGTTGTAAAAAGTACCTAGTAGTTGTAAAAATAATATTTAATGATAGTAGAAGTAGTACTTAATAGTTGTCAAAGTAGAGAATAATGACTTGAAAAATTGTAACTACAATAATTCAAAAAATAGTACTTAATAGTAAGAGATAGTAGTTAATAGTAGAGAAAATAGTAATTATTAATAGTAAAATTACTTAATAGTTGCAATAATTGATACTTTTACGATTTTTATGAGTTAAGAAAATTAAAAAGTTTTTTAGTGAAGATAATACTATTAAAGTTTGATTTTAAAATTTTACAGACATGCAGTAAATACACTATAACTTTTAAGGTGAAATATAGAAGATTGGAGATGGTGCAAAATTAAGTTTTGCCTAATTTGAAGACATTTTATGCTCCCTTAGTTTTAATAATTCCACATACTGAATGGTGAATATTATTATCGGGCTACTGTCGCGATTATACAATTATTAGCCAATAATATATGGGTGTAACACGAATAATATAGGTCGCAATAGACGAACGGAAAAGAAAAGGGGGCGCTGAATCAAGTATCCAGTGACAAACTGAATAAATCAATCAGTTTAACGTACACATGACGCTTTACTAGCCATTTAATACTAAACTTTTCAGACCAATATGTCACACATCTGGTCCTCACAATATACACGTGTTGTAAATACCATTTTTAAATACACAAATATATATTTTTATTTGTGAATTTTAACAATTTAGTTGGATATTTATATAGACGAATTTTTTGGCGGATGTAATTGAGTAAAATCTTATATTTCCAAGGATGAAAGGAGTGTGTGTATATAGTGCTAAAGTGGTTTTGATGGTTAAATTATAAGAGGGAGTATATTTTAGTTTGCTTTGAATCAACGTTAGTGTGTAAGCGGATTTTAAAATGGCTGTCACACCCATGAAAAGGATTACAAGTTTATTTTCGTCAATGGCTCGAGTGACCAGTGGTTTTTTTAGCTCCCAGTGACAAAGAATGTTTTGACAGAGGCTTTCTTCAATCGCTTGTCGAATCTGAATTATTTTTATTTATATTCTGCAGAGTATTTTAAAGCTAAGACACGTCAATTTTCCATTGTATCACACATATATTCTTATTAATTCCTCCAAAGTACCCATTATCATTTGTAAATACACTTTATTTCAATTTTTTTTTAACTTAAAAACTAAAAACATTATTTCACATATTTTATAACTAATTATATTGATAAACAACTTATATGTATGTTCAAATTAATTTATCAAAGCCTTTAGAATAATGTGTTGAATTATTAAATTAGAGCATAAAAAAAATTTTTCGAGATTATTTACTGCAAAAAAAATTAAATTTTATCAATGGAATGTTTTTTGTTGGTTAGAAAGAGAGAGAATGAGACAATCTTTGCTACAAAAACTCCGGAAATCTCGCGGCTTGTAAAAGATTTTTATCTTTTACCAGGAGAACTCTGGAAACGATATAGAAAAACAAGCGAGGAGAAAAATCATCCAACTAAAAAGAAAATACTCCGCCCAGAATTTCAATCTATATATAAGGGACCAAGCTGACCGGCAGAATCTTGATCCCCACTTTTACCCACAACTTATTTCAACCCTTCTTGAACTGTTCTGGTTTTCAGTGCAAGGCCGAGGGTCAGCCCTACAGGGTGGTTACATTTTTTTATCCATCGTGTAGATACACAAAATATAGTTCAAACGTTTGTAAACAATCAACATGTCTGAATTAATAAATTTTTATCCGCAATTTTACCATTAAAAATCTACTATCAAATAACATTTATTGTATAAAAATATTAAACATCACAAAATTACTGATATTAAAAATATAAACAGTATAAAATAAAGTTTAAAATCGAATTTAAGACTCAAATAAAACTGTATGCGATCAACTTTTTTAAACTGCCTGCTGCAAAAATTTTTTTTCAGGTCTTCATCTGTTAAAATATTTTATAAAACTCTATAAGTTTTGTAAATAAATATAGATAGGATTTTTTTTAGTCTGAAAATGGAATGAAAAAAATTTAGGTATCGCAAAATCTGAGTTTGAAAATATAAATATAGAAATATGAAAGCGCGTAGAGTATAGTAGGTATATAAATGCGATAGATATATTGCCTATCGTGGGTATATACAATGCATATAAGAATAACAATACTGGGAAAAAGAAATCGAACATACATACAGAGGTGAAAAGAGGAAATGTAACAAATGAAGGTGGTCGCATCAAATCTTGAGTAAGTGGCAGATGCATAGCGACGAGTTGACAGCTTCTCGAGTTCTATTCAGTTAGTTTTAATGCTTTATTATTTTATTATGCAATTTGATATTTGCGTGTAAACGTTAATATGCCATTACTATAGAGTTACAATCTACCCATATATAGAAAAAAAAAATTTTTTTCTCGCAGAATTGAATCGCATCTTTTTCTTTATCTCGATCAAAATATATACTCGATCTTTTTGATAAGACTTTCCTCTGTACTTTTTGTTAATATTTGCTTTATATATACATTTATTCACTAGAGAGTTGTGATTTTTTTTGGGTGTTTGTTGATCTACATAAACTAACTGTAGGAAAAATATCGTGGCTAAACAAAACATTTAATATTGCATTGCATGACTATATTTCGCCGAAATAATGCTCTACTTTTCCCTAAATCTTAACCCTGTGTTAACCCTTTAAATTCGATCGACACATCGACATAAGTAAAATTTTATTTTTATATTTGCAACCCTTCTATTGGTTTTAATATGTATTTGTGGCGTTTAAAAATAGCCTTAATACATTTCGAGTCTTTCAGATAGTTTTTAGAATGTTTTTACTATAACTATGTATATCAAAGATTCCCTTAAATGCCGGTGATGGGTCTCTGCGAGCTATTAGAACGCACCTGATGAGTGTGCTCTTGTTTTAGGACTCTGTCTGATGTTTTCCGAATCTTTTAAAATCTTCTCTATCTCTATTAGGCTTTCTCCATTTGATCACCTTCTCGTTTGGATGATTTTCTATATTTTCCGGCCCTATTTTCCATATGCTCCTCAACAATACATCTCTAATATATATATTTTGCGAAACGGTATAGTTATAATTTATTGAGGTATAAAAGAAGATTTTACGAATTTTATTATATTGTGAAAAGTGTCTGAAAATGCACTGCACTGAAGGTGATATTTCATAAAAATATTATGGAACACGTATATATATAACCGAGTAAACTACTAAACCGTGGTATATAGCTCCTCTCAAAGGCGAGATGGCGCAGTGGCGAGAAGTAGTGTATCTTACTCTCACGCCGGACGGCAGTGGTTTGATTGCCTCAAACTTGTATCATATATATCGAGACAGCCATTGAGCCAGTTGACATCAACAAAAGAGTAAAAAAAATTTTTCTTTCAACAAATCTCAATTAAAAAAGCATTGAAAAAATATCCAACTATTTTCATGGATTAGTTGATTATAAAATATTTATTAAACCTCAGAGTAATTTTTAAAAAGCATAAAATTTTGGAAAAAAATTTTTAAAAACAGTTCATAACTTAGTTCTAAGATCTTTAGAAATTTTTTTTTTACTAAATTTCAACTCAAAAAGCATTGAAAAAACTGTTAGACCTATAAATTTTCATAAATTATTTCATTTTTAAATATACTCATTTAACTTTAGAATAATAAGAAATATCAAAATCGCAACAACAACTAATCTAAAAAAACTTTAATTTAGTCGAAATCTCATTATAGAATAAAAAAATTTTTCTAGCAGTATATATTTCCAACTAAAAAAACATGAAAAATTGAGAAAATTATTTTCAAGGACCTTCAAAATACTTTATTAAACCTCAAATTAATGAAAAAGATCATCAAATCTGCCGAAAAAAAACTCAAAAAATAGTTCAATCAATTCAAAATTCAATAAAAAAAAAAATTTCGCTATATAGCGTCAATATTTTCAAGAAAAACTCCAAAATTCATTTAATCAATCCTTATAAACCCAAGAGAAAAATTTTTTTCTCACTTTATTCCAAAATGAAAAAATGGCGAAAAAAATGTCAAAAATAATTTTTTTTAATTAATATGCTTGCATCAAAATCCCAGAGGAATAAAAAACCACCGGAAAATTTAAAAAATTTTAAAAATAGTTCAAAATTAATTCCATATTCCAAGATATCTATGTATACATAAAATATCACATTATGTTAAAGTGATGGATAAAATGGAAAAATCTTCACTCTATAGATAGCAAAATTAATTTCACTGTCATCTGAGTCGTGGAAAATATAACATCACCGAGAGAGAGAACGCATCACGCCAAAAAACGTGTGTAACATATAAATAAAAGCGTCACGTTAACTATTATATACCTGCGAATGTGTGTCACAAATGCATCAGTGGATATATAACATTCAGCGCAAAAAGCATCATCATCACGGCGTGTGTGCTGTGTTGATGCAGGACAAACCGAGTGCAAACCAAAATCGTTTTTATACTCGCGGATACATCCACAAAACACCACATCACGCGAATGCAAAGCATCAAAATGCAGTTGCAAGGCGCTTCGAATGCGTTGCGGGGTGCCGCCGGGTTTACGTTAGACAACAAATACCAAATAAATACCCTCATACAATCCAATTCTCCTATACAAACCAACCAACCAACCAACCACTTTTACGTACTTCCCAAAAAAATCACATCAAAAATATAAATATCCAACTAATCCACTGAAAAAATTTTAAAACATCGTCCATCAGATCAACGAATAAAAATGATCATTTAAAATGAAAATTATAATAAACATACAATTTATGCATACATATGAAGAAAATAATCAAATAAAGTCAAGAAAAGTCGAAAAATCTTTTCAATTTTATGAATAATTAGTTAGATAATTTTTTTAGACTATAGTTCAACTGTCCAGGAAATATCTTAAAGGGCGTGAAACAGTGTTTTGCCGGTGTCTGAGTACAAATTCAACGGATAGGCGGCCGACCTTTGGTCAGACAGCTCGATCTATTTTCCGTCAGACCGAGCGGTCTGACCATACACCGAATTTTCCCATATCTATGACGCTACTTTTGTAGTCAGCACACAATTACCGTTTACTATATTAATTACCATCTTATTCAATTACCATCTTATTCAAAAACTCTTCATACACAAATTTATCACGATAATGTTGTATATAAAAATTAATTTTTTGCATATTTGCATACAAAAAATTGAAAACCTTAAAAACCCAACTACTTCAACTAAAAACAAACGAAATACGTCCGAAAAATTCAAGCACAGTGTTAAAAATATCCGAAAAAGAACATTTGATGAAGGTCATTCGTAAATTTCGTTTAATAATCCGAATTTTCCATGAAAAACAATATTTCCAATAATTCCCACCCTGATCCACTATCTATACGTCTGTTACCATCCCAACAAACTTCCAAAACGAGATATTTTAGTCCATATATATACAATAATCATCATCTGATGCATGTTATTAATTAATTTCAACACTAATCCCTTCATGAAACCATTGTAAAATAAAGTTGAATGACAATTCAAGCATAGAAATAAATATATTTGAACTATCAGCCAACATTACCAACTCATAACAAAAGAATTAAAATTTGTTTTCTACCAAAACAAACCATATGACAACGAGTATCACGATCATGGCGTGTGTTTACCGTGTGAAAATAAGCTTTTACATGATATGTAATATCGGACGAGTCTTCTTGAGCGATGGAATTGGGAAAAGCCATCTCTCCCTGATCGTCACCATACACCATTAGTCAATACTATACCTTGGATAAGCGTTAAACGGTATGAAGCCTGAGATCAATATCTCAGCGAGACAGGCAGGTCCTGGAATCCGTGCAAGACCACGCCTCCAATGTCTGCCATTGGTTCACTGCAGTGTGTGGCAATGTTACCAGTTTCCGGCAGGGAATCATGTTGTCCTGGAAAACCGGGCGGTATACTCTACTGGCCAACCCGCTTAAGAAGAAGGGGGGAATAGTTGGGTTGCGCTTCACCAAAGATCGAAAAGCATTACCAGTTGCCTGTTCGTCGCGAATCGGACAAAAACACTCTCCAAAATGTTTGTGTAATTATCAATTCCCCCTAAAAAAAACCAACTAATCGCCCAAAAAAAGTGTGTGAAACCTAAAAAAACAACCGATTTATCATCAGTGATTTGTTAAATTCTACTAATATGACAAGAATTAATAATAAAATCAATGATTATACCTCAATCTAGTGATTAATAATCAATTATGTGTAGCAACGATAGTCCACCACCAGCCAAAGAGCCACTGGCCATAGGATTAGGCGTTGGAAATGCGATAACAGGATTTTTTCCGGGATTGGAGCACTATCGCTTGCAACTCTATCACTATGCAATGGCCGAGCGTTTGAGATTAGCTCAGCAATTGCATCCACAGCACTCAGGAGTTGGTCACACATCTGTAGCATCACCAGCAGCAGCAGCAGCTGCTCATCTCGGCATATCGCCAAATTTCCCGGCTCCATTGCCGCTGTATCCAGCAGCAGCAGCGGCAGCAGCTGCTGCCAGCTATCCCAGTCGTTTGGCACTATCTATGGCACTTCTTCATCCGCATCATCAACGAATTCCCGAAGAACCCAAGCCACAGCACAGCTATATCGGCCTAATAGCCATGGCAATTCTCTCATCACCCGAAAAAAAACTTGTATTATCCGACATTTATCAACATATTCTTGAACACTATCCTTACTTTCGAAGTCGTGGTCCAGGATGGCGTAATTCCATTCGGCATAATTTATCGTTGAATGATTGTTTCGTTAAATCCGGTCGTAGTGCCAATGGAAAGGGACACTATTGGGCCATTCATCCAGCTAATCTTGAGGATTTTCGTCGTGGTGATTTTCGACGTCGAAAAGCTCAACGCAAAGTACGACGTCACATGGGCCTGGCAGTTGATGAAGAACCAGACAGTCCAAGTCCTCCGCCATTGCCGGCGAGTCCACCACCACCTGCAACCCTCGTTGGACCCGCGGTAATAGGGCCCAGACCAGTTGCCGGCATCTGGAATCCTCATCGTCCCCATCAACATCATCCATTTCGACACCAACAGCAAACTTCGCACGATGTCACGCCTCATGCTCAGATGCAGTTGCAACACCAGCGTCAAATTCTGGCCCAATCGTCGCTGGCAATACCCTTCCAACCGTCGCGCAAGCGACAGTTTGACGTTGCCAGTCTCCTGGCACCGGATGATCATCAAATTGATTCGTTCAACTCGAGATCGTCACCCAAGTCACGCAGATTCAGCTGCAGCGAGGACGAACATGATCATGTTGACAATGATGATGAGGATGTTGATGTGGATGTTGATGTGGATGTTGATGTAGTGGCTGAGACTAATTTAATATCAACTACAAGCACTCCGGGTGGCAGTCCGAATGATTCGAAAATCGTTGGTGATTGGAATTCAGCTGAGACCCTTAAAGATCCGGTGAATCATCAAGAAATTTCGGCTATTCATCTTCACAATCATCTACACGTGAGGAATTATTATCTTTCTACAAATGCTGCATCAAGTTCGACAATCTAGAGGACTCTATAGTTGCATTTTTTATTGTACATATTATGATATATATCTCTGAGATTGTTTTTCTTTATTTTTTAACATCATCATACAAAATCTCAGGTTTTTCCAAGTGTAATATAATACGTGTAATATATATAACATATTTGTTAAAGGCAATTGATGATTATATAATATTTCAATTAATTAAAAAACAAAAAAAAATGTGTATTTGCATCGTCTACTCTGCGAAAACTCTTCTATATGATGACACTAGTGGGAACAACTGTGATGACGAAAATAAAATAAAATAAAAATATTAACATGGAAATCATCATACTACACACACTTCATATGTATGTATATATAAATAATATATGTTAAACTCTGAATATTAGACTCCTTAGATTATTATTCAGATCAATCAGAGAGAATGACATGATGATGACATATATAGCCGATGATAACGAAATTAGACACGTGAATAATTTAATATGAAAAACAAATTTAATAAAAATCTATTTCGGAAAACTCAATTTTGTGTCTCGTATATTTTTATTATATAATTTAGAGGATATGATATTTCTTTTTTTTTTTAAGTCTCTTATGGTTGGATATCAATAACACCTTCGACGGGCCTATCATATACTTGTCAACTCAACTTGCTATGATGACAATGACATGTGGGAATGTATAAGTTTCATTTATTAGGCGCAGCTGATACATAAATTGAAATTTAATTATAATAAACGTGCGATGATTACGTTAACTCATGCACCACCTTATAAACCTCTATTGATACCATAAAATATTTAAGTATAAATATTTATTTTAATATGTGAACATATTATAGCGAGAAACATGCAAATTCATGAAAAAAAAAAATTTTTTTTTATGGCATCAAATAGTGATTATTTTTATTTATGGGGGATTATTTATTTTATTTTGATTGGAAAATACATAGTTTATTATTTAAAGTATCTTTACAATAAGTTTTGAGACCTTTAGAAAAAATAAGAAAATTTTTTTTATGTGAAATTATGTAAGGGATATACCCCTTTAGTATTCCCCGGTTTTCACGCTTTTTTCAGTTTTTTGGCAATAACTCGGTAAAAAAGGAAGCTAGCAAAAAATATTATTCAAATGAATTTGTCGGGGGTAAAATTCTCTATAAAAATGCTTCTACAAATTTTTTTATATCTCTTCTAGTTTTTGAGATATAACCGTTTTTTTGAAATTTTGATTTTTCAAAATATTTCGAAAACAAAACAAAATATCAAAAAAATGTGTTCCACATTTTTTGTAAGTAATTGAATTCCCTGTCTTTTAACTCTAATAAAATTTTTCGATATCCCTCTAAGTTCCCGAGTTATCAAGGAAAAACCAAGAAAATCAAAATTTCTAAGGCAAACCTCTTTGAAAATTTGACGAAAACATTTTCTATTAATTTCTGATAAAAGTTGATAGCTTGAGATTATTTATTGTTTGAAAATAATATGTTTGACCCTCAGACACAAGAATTAAATTTAATAAGCCAAACTAACGTCAGTGAGAAGTGATGGTGTGTATTTCTATAGACTTAACATGTTTGATAATTAATAAGAGCGGGATCCAACATGGTTACCTGACAGTTATAAACGGAAATAACTTAGTAATTAGACGGTTCCTCAACTGAACGACCAATAAGATGATCTAACAGGCCATGGATTTATAGTCTCGAGTTTTGAGCTATCGTCTACACCTCTATCAGCGAGATTCCCAGAGCGACGGTCGTTCACGGAGAGAAATCAACGAGTGATACCACTCTAACACTGGTTTATAAGTTTAAAATTCAAGTTTTCACATATTTTTTACTGGAAAAAATCCATTTTCTTAGCGAATCTATCAAATAATCATTTTTATTTCTGATTTTTTGTTCATAAAAATCGTAAAATTTCACAATTTTTCGTGTTTTAACACCACAAACAGAATGCACTGCATGAATTTTCAGTTTTTAGGCCTTATAAACTATGATTCAATTGCTCCACACGATAAATTAATTATTTAATGATTAAAAAAAATTATTTCAATCGAGTAGCATATTAAAAAAATTTCTAAAGTATAAATCTCATATAAAATATCCAACTAATTTAACAAATCCAACGCTACTGATCCATGAAACTAATAGACAGTGGTTTTAATCAAATAAATTAATTTAAAAGCCCACTAGTCATTTAAAATGCCCGCATTTATCGATTTTTATTTATTTCTAGACGACAAATCCTCAAAAACTTATCACGAATGATTATTCGATGAGTAAAACACACTCAAATGTTGTATAAAGGGTTTCGTTGTATGCTAAAACTCTTTAAAAATTTTCTTTTTAATTTTTCAAATACCTAAAAATACATTTAAACAAGTAGCACAGCGCGAAAAATTTTTTTCTTTATTCCAATTTCTTTGAATTAGTGGAAAAAAAATTTTTTTTTTATCCTGGATTTTGAAAGCTATTCTTAATAATAATTCAATATAATATTTATTAAACAATATTTGAATATGCGACTATTGGGCAAAATTATTAATTTTTAAAATAGTTTTATCACCAAAAAAATTCCAAAGAGCAGGAAAAACTAGTGAAAATGCTTGAAAATTTTTTTGAAATTTGTCAAAAAATTGAATTTTAAGTAATTATTACGTATAAAGATATCGATTTATTTTTAACAAGTCTTATTATTCAAGTTTGTCGTTCAAAATTCGATGGTAAGTTCAAATTATTCAAATTCTAAGCATTAGTACAGTGTCCTAATAAGTTGACAAGATTTCAGGGTGATTTAGTGGTTTAAAAAAAATTTTTATTCTATTCTTACCCGGATTTCTGAGATAATTAACAATTAAATCGAGTTATTTAGGATGAAGAGTACGCGGAAAAACCCAAAAACCCGCATTTTTACTCATATTTCAACTTATAACTCATAAAAAAAATGTTAAAAAATAATTTTTCTAACAAGGACTGTACATAAAAACTCGAGAATATATTTTGTTCAGAATAATTGCGAAAAAAGTGGAATAAAAAATTTCTAGACACAGATATGCCTGTCCCAGGGGATAGGGAGGGGTTAGCACGTCCAACGGCAGATACAGCCAATTTTCCGGCATTTTTGTGTGGTCAGACATGGGATACTCATGTACAACCTACTCCAAATAAACTAAAACATTTTTCTATCAGATATTTTTGTAGTAAATAATTTGAATATCGGGCAGCAGTCATGATGCAGCGAGTTATTTTTGCCTCTTTACTTCTATACAACTTTCTCTACACAGTGATACAACAATTCCCTCTCGTTGGTCTTGCGTGTCAGAGGCATCCATAATCGTCGCGTATCGCCGCGTATGAGGTCAGCACTTTTTAGAAGACAGATTTAAGATAGCCGCAGGGCTAAAGAGCGGGGAAAAAATTAAATTATTCCTATTAGTGTTTCAAAAATGGCCAGTGAAGAGATTAATTCGCCTATAGGAAGCAAAAGGGTTGCTTTTATGGGGAATAAATCGACGGGGATGTATTAGGGTGACTAGTTGTCGCCATTGAAAACATCAAAAATATATAAATTCACTACTTTTTTATTTTTTAAACTACTCCCAGTTTTAGAAGATATCAAACATCAAAATTTTAAGTATAAAATTTTGAATCACGAAAAAATCATTTCGCTAGAGTTTAAATTAAAAATTTTTTTACCCCGACGAAAAATGTAAATTTTAATATTTTTGAAATATTGAATTTCGCTAGAATCATTTAATTTTGTATTGTTATGCGAATTTAAAATTTTATTTCATCTCTAAAAGTGATTTAAAAAAAAAAAAAAAAATTTTATACCACATACTTGGTGGGTTATTGCGCTCAATTGTCTATACAATACACGAATAGACGCGGATAATATTTCATATATGGGAAGCTATACATTGAGGTGCTGTGACACTACGTAAACAGGTATCGGTTTTGACTACCAGTGTCTTCCTATTGCCTCCCTCACTCGCACACTCTTCTTTCTCCCTGATTTCCCCACTATTCGAACAATAGATCAATGGAACGGGCCTATAATGAGAGTCTATTGTCATTGCGGATCTCAATTCTCGCGCAATTCGATAGTGACCGCAATGAGAGTAACTATAGGCAATCGGACGAGTGTCGTTGTACTATTCACCCCTATCTACAATCCACATGACCAATTACCCACGCGAGTAATCAGTAAGAATGCGTATGCATATCTGAAAATAATTTTTCTAATTTTCCACACCTATATAGAATTTAATGTGACATCAATAAAGGACGAAAAAAAAAATTTCTATGAATATTATGTATATAATTGTTTAAAAAGACATATATCCCTTTAAAATGATCCCTTTTTTTATTTGAAAATTTTTTTTTTCACAGTTTCTTCAATAATAAAAATTTATGAGTGAAGAAAAATCACTTTAAGCAACGCTAACTTTTATTTTCGTTCGGTAAAACCTATAAATAGAAAGGTATAATATTCACCTGATATTTATTTATCAAGTTTTTTCGTATTTTAAATTTAATTTAATTTTTTATGCTATACAGAACAGTAGGATTACTAATTTAATTGAAATTTTATTCGTGAATGAACAAAGAGAAATCTTTTCTATTGATCTCAAAACTGCTACATCAGCAGTTCTAAACATCTATAAGACTATATATACCTAGCCCAAGAGGTACAGGTTACCCTTAGGTTTTTGGTCAACACATCGAAGTCGATTATTTGCAAGATGTACCTCATCAAAAATGTCGATAAAATAATACAAAAAAATTTTTCATCTCAACTAAACATCTTAAACTTTATTTAAGACACATTAACACATACAAAACATAAATAATAGTCAATGATTGCTACAGTTTTAAGCCTGTTTTAAGCACATACATCCTCCTGATAGTATTGACGTGATAAAAATACTATTAACATTAAAATAATTAAGATAAATATTTGTAATGTCATGCGAAATAGGTCTATTATACCCTCTCGTACGGTAAGTGTGCGTTAGATCATGGCGATAGTCTGGAGAGTTGCACAGGAGCTCAAGACGAGTAAGGAAATGAACACGAGTGGAACACAATAGCTGATAAACTAAGTAAGTACCCGAATAATCTTTATTTTTTTATTATTTTCATTGCATGAGCTTCTATACAGTTAGATAGAGAGAAGTACTAAACATATATACACGGTGTGCACGTAGGACTTTTCAAGCTGGGTGTGAATTGTGTCTCTCGAGCCAAAGGCGCGCGAGTGGAGGGTGAGTACCTACCACCCAGATTGGATAGTGTGCGGTTGGACATGCGCCACTTGTTCTTTTTACCCCGGGAAAAAATGGCGCTTCTTCCGCACGCAAAACAAGAAAAATCAACTTTTCTGTATATAAAGAATTTCATTGAAATAAATATTCCACTTAAAATTAAAAAAAAAAATAATTTTTTTTGTTCTAACAAACTAATGACATTTTAAATATTGGTTTGACTTGAATTAATTGGTTATTTTAATTTTTAAAAAATTAATAAACTTGATAATTTCATATTTTACCGACAAACAATCAAATTCCTCAGCAGAATCCACCTATTTTGGTCAATAAAAATAATAATATTGAAGAATCAGTTGAATAATCACTGAATTAATAAGTCGAAAATTAAGGTAAACCAATTACAGCTCTAAATAAACAATGTTTTAATTTATTAGTTCTTAAATTCGTCGGTAAATCGCGTATTTAAAACCAAATGACTGATGTATTGTCAAAAAGTTGATAAGACATATATATTATACTTGCTCATATCTTGATAAATCTGTGAATTAGATAAATTTTACTGAGAACGTTTTTAATAGCTAATGAAATTCTCTACAAAAAAGGTTTCTTCAGAAAAATCCCTATTCATAACGGTTTCAAGCAAATTTTCATTTAAAATAATAAAATAAGTCTTTATACATGGCTTTAGACACGTGAAATATCTGATTTAGTAAAAATTCTGTTTAATTTATATTTAAAAATGACGTATAAAAATATTTTCAACTATATTCAATCTCCTATCATTTAAATTGTTTAAATGTTTTAATTACAAAAAATTCAATTTTTGATGAAAATCGTATTCTACCTCACAGTATAATTCACCTAATGTAAGCATTAAAATCAATAGTGTTGAAAAATCCGTTGAATAATCACTGATTTAATCAGTCAACAATTATTAATTTGAACTAATTGAAACTTAAAATCAAAAATAAACCAACTCTCTAATCCTTAAAATCACCATTAAAAGCCTGATTTTTTTTAAATTCGACTATTTCACCCTCAAAAAGTAGAAAAAAAAAATTATTTTCGACTATTTTATACCTATTACTATAGTTCAATTAGTTGGATATCTTAGACTTTGATTTAGTCATTAACCCAATAATTATACAGTAAGATTAATTAAATTGTTATAAAAAAATTTTTTTCAAACAAGAAAGTCATGAGAAATGTGTGTTTTTTGTAAAATCTTTATGAAGTATTGATTCACTGTTAGAAAATAATGGTACTGAGCGCCATCTAGTAGGGTACGCAGTGCCATATTATATAGCATTTTGGGTGTATAACCGAAATATGGTAGAAAATGCTATTCTATACTAGTAAAATCTGCCATACGACTGGTAAAATATGCTATGCCGTATAGTTAAAAGTGCCATACTGTGTGGTAGAAAATTCTATCCGTATAGCACAGGATGCAATTCGTATAGCACAAAATGCTATCCGTATAGCACGAGTATTATCATATTAAAAAAAATATTATATTTACCACGGATTTTTTTTTGTTTAAAGTGATTTTATTCTTGCAATTGCAATCATCGAGGTATCAGAATTTGATATCACCGATAGGGCGGGGAAATTTCCGAATGAAAAAAACCCCGCAACCATGAGGATTTGAACCTCGTGTTCTCTGCGTTGCAAGACGAGCGTTTTACCCCGCAGCCAACCGGTCAACTAATTCAACCATAGTATTTTTTGCTTAAATGCGGGGTTTAAGCGCTCGACCTGCACATGGATACCCAACACATTCACACATTTGGCATAGATGCACCACATAGAACATGGTGACCTATGAGTGACAACTTTTACTACCCAGTATAGCACTTTTTCCTATACGTATGCTACGTATCGCTATACGTATGCGATGTGTCGCTATACACTCATGCGGCGTATTGCTATACGTATACGACGTGTGTCTTGCTAGTATAGTAACGATTACCAAATGTGTAGTATTATGTACCATACTATGAGTATGAGAGAATGAGCCATACGTGTAGCATTTTCAGCTATGCGTATGGTGAATATTGCCCAAATATATAGTGGAATTTCACATAATTCGGGTATGCACCCAAAATGCTATACGAGTATGGCACTCAGCACCATTATTTTCTATCAGTGTTGAAATAATAGAAGATCATTTGTATGGAAGCAAAACACATGATTAAGATCTATTGTACATATATGCAAAGCGTAAAGTGTGATAATCTAAAATGTCTCGTTAGATCAGCACAGAGCAAGTAACAATCCTAATCAGTGAAATGAATTGTCTTCTATTGTGAAAACTCTGGTATATGCATTGACCGTATAAGAGTATAGGCAGAGTATATATATTTTAACGTATGTCGCGCGTGTATCGAGGCATGTTGGTCCAATAATCGTGTACAATATAAACTTGAATGCCACACGTAGAGTCAATTACATCTCAACCGAATAACTTTCTATGTATAGCTTAATGCCGACAGATATCAAGAGGGGCTATCCCCCATTTATACGACGAGCTACATGTAGAGTAAACTCGAGTATGGTCACCCGTCGTGAACAATGCAACTACTCGGGTACGAGCATTTAATTGTATCCGGTTCTACGGCTCTCGCTCTATACCCTATACTCTCTCTTTCCCTCTCTCGTCATATTTCACGCGTGTAATATTCTGCCATCAGCTTCTTTCGCCCTTAAAGATGTGTGTCTGAGCTTTTGACTAATCTACCAACATTTGTAAGACCATATTAATCCATTTTACTAGTTTATATGCCAATCATTTTCCCGAATAAGAATTTTCAACATTTCTTCCCTCAAATATTTTCATTTTTTTATTAATATTCTAAAAAAATAGCATCTTTTTATTGATATATTTCAAAACTATATGCAATTTTAATCAAGATTTTTAATGATTTAGAACATTTTTTTAAATCTATAATTTCACAAAAACCACGAGAGATAAAAAAAAAATTTAATTAACGTTTTTTATAGCAAATTTTATTTTAAATTATTTAAGTTCTATAATACTTTTTGTTATCTTGCTTATTTTTCGAGATATCGACAAAAAACTAGAAAAAAAAAAATACAAAAAATTTTTCATGTCAACCAATTTTCCTAAAACTCATTCTCGAGATCTTAACATTAATGAAACTTGAATAATACTCAGTAATTGCTATGGCTGAGGGTTTTTCAACATACGCCTGACTTTAGTGATACAATATTATCTTACAATCGTGATTTCAATGCCTGTATCTTTGATAAAAATCATTATTCTGCTTAAAAAACCGACTAAACAAATAAAAAATTAACAACTCAGTGAAAAATGATACTTAAGAAAATATTTAAAAACAATAAATTGTTATTAAAAACACTGGAAAAAAATTTTTTTTTCAGCACAAAACGTAAAAAAGAATGAAGAGTGCACAGGTAAACAATGGAAGCCAGATATACAACGAGACCTCATCAGCTACCGGATGATTTTTAGCATGTAAACACCCAAAAAACACGAGCAGACACTGTGGAAATATTATAAAAAATTCATGGAAGCACGCAAAATCAAAAAAGAGAATGAAAAAAAACTTCCATGCGTTTAGACGACGACATAAAAGTCCAAAGTCTCACAAGAGTTTGTGTAAGACGAGGGGAGAGAGGCATAATTACGGGGGTAAGAGAGAATAGATAGGGGAGATAAGGGTGGAGAAAACGATAGAAGATGGAGAAGGTCTGGGTACCTCGAGCCCAAGGGTGCCAGACAAATTTTTTTTCCGACGATACTTAAAAGGGGCATAAGTCTGCGGCTTCGATTCTTTGAAACATCAAATCAAACACCTAACTACACACATTAATACAGAAAAATACCTTATACTTCATATACAAAAAAATATTACGAGAATATAGCGTCAAATGTTAATCGAAAATTTTTTTTTCTTATAAACTTTTTTTTTCAACTTTCCAAGTCAATTTGAAAAAAAAAAAAAGATAAAAACCTGATTTTGTTTCAAAAACCCTTGAATTAACATGAAATTCAAGTAAAATTCGCTGCTTATAAATTAATTATCGCTAAATATAAAACTTTTTATTTATAAATTTTTTTTTTTGACAGTCACAATAATTTTAAGGCTTAGATCATACTGTGATTTACCTTCTGTGGCTTCAATAAGGCACATGTTTCCGTTGAAAACGTATATAATAACGTTGCGAAGCCTGATGTAGCAGATTTCCCTTAGGAGTAAGAAGCTTAGCCTACGTTATTCGCCGCACTCTATATTTTTTTTCACTGATTCTGCGGTATAATATACGCGTAGAAAGATCACATAATAACAGATAATTGGTTAACAATCCCTTTGGAGATCATGCGTCTTATTTTTTTTAAACACAAATGTCACAAAATCCTATTTCCTTTATCAAAATCGACTTCTTAGCCTTTGATAACAATAATAGCGCATAAAGTTCCTACTCCGCAAGGCTCATTTTTCAACTAATAGATTTTTTCGCTCAAAATTTGGTTAAATATTTTCAAACACATAAATGTGTACCTTTTCACACTTTTACGAGGAGGAAATATTTTAATATCTTGTAAAATTCTATCAAAAAATAAAATTTTAGACACATTGTTGAGTGGGGAAAGTTAATTAAATAAGAATTCAATAATAGAAGTGTTCCTATCAAGTGTAAAAAATATTTTGTGAAGTTTTGGTCACTTCAATTTTCAATACAGTGGTTTTTTTTAAGGGGGATACATATGTGTAGGGTACGCACTTAAGGATTCAGATTTTTTTCCAACTAATCGAGCATAAACTCCCTCCGTTGACAACAAGATCCCTGTTGTTTAGGCAGTTGTAGTGACATGAGTGCTCAGTGAACAGAAATACCAGAGGGATTTTTTTTTATTTTTGTTATAGAATATGATTTCTCACTGTGAAGTTTGTTCCAATCAATTTTTTTTTTTCACTCATTTGGTTTGTCAACACTGTTTAGATAACTTTTCAACCATATAAAAATTTAATTTTGCATAAAAAGTGAAAATTTTTTGGAAAAAAAAATTTTTTTAGGACTTCTAAATATTTTTTAAGTAGAGTAACCTACGTTACGTCAGCCAAAACAGGCAATTTTCCGTTTTTTGACTGAAACTAATTTTAACAATAAGTTTTAGGATGATTGAATTAAAGAAAGAAATTGTTATTTTTTTTGTCAAATTTCGGAGGGTATACCCTTGAAGAATTCGGAATTTTTTTGTTTTTTGCTGACAACTCAGTAACCAGGGGAGATAGTGAAAAATGTTATTGAAGTTAAATAATAGAGAATTTTATTTCCTACGAAAAATGTAGAGTAAAATTTTTTCATGTTCTGCTTTATTTCCGAGATATTTTGAAAAATCAAAATTTTAAAAAATCAGTAATATTTCAAAAACGAAAAAAGATACAAAAAACCTCACTCAACATTTTGTGTAGAAAATTTTACCCCCAATAAATTAACTCGAATAATAATTTTCGCTATCTTGCTTTGTTTTCAAAATAACAGCGAAAAACGAAAAAATTCTCAGAAAATCGAAGATTTTCAAGGGAAAAGTCTTCTTGAAAAAAATTTTTTTTTTTTTTTTTCATTTCAACATCCTTAGATTTATTTTAAATACATTAAAATATTATATATTAATTTATTATTACAAATTAATAAAAAAATGTAAGCATTATTGATAAAAATGGTTGAAACGTAGACCCTGAAGAATTTGAAGTTTAAATAGGAAAATCCAATTTTCATTCATATATATCTGATATTTTAAAACCTTTAAAATAAAATTTTACCCTAGGTAAATATAAACTCTATTTTATCGGTTTTCAACGTCAAACAAGTTCAGATTAACGAGGAGAAGTGCCTAACATCAAAAGATCGCGATTTATTCGATGGGAGATAGCTATGAAACTTTAATCAACTGGATTATATATGCCGGGAACGGTTAGGGCGATTTGAATGGTTGCAATGGATGCTATTACAGGTGAACTACTGATTTGTCGTGGTAATATAACGTTTCTTCAATCACAAAAAAAAATCATCAGTGTGGACAAACACACTCAAGACATTGCTGCAGAGTTGTCACGTTATTCCATTTATATTTCTTAAGATCCCTACTTACTTATACCTATTGAACAAATGTTTTTCGAATTATAGTCAAGAAAGTATATATATCATCATGATTTTATAACAAATTATGAATTAAAAAAATTTATAGCTCGGAATTTCGACGATGAAAAAACGATTTTTCCCCTAAAATTTTATAGAGCCCATAAATATAGCAATTTTATGGCAACTATTCAAGTTTTTAAAGTCACTCAAGACATCTCAAAGATATTTTTGATATTTCTAAGGTGTAAAACTCGATTTTTTTATAAATTTACTTATAAATAAAAAAATCTTTTTCAGTAAAGACAAGATTTTATCATTTATTTTCTAGAATAATTTTTTTTTGTGTATTTTAAAGATTATAGATTATCAATTAATCGGAGAAAAAAATTAAAAATAATGATTTCTGACGATGTTGAAAAACTAAGCTACTTTGTTATGTGTCTGTGCTTAAACTCAATTCTCATTTAGTTTCTGTATACACTTTTTGTTTTTTTGCAAATGCACATCACATTTTTTCATATTATTTCTTAGCTTCTCTCGTGTTAAGAGGTGTAAACGTACGTCCGTAACATTCTTCGCTTAATGGAACGCCACTCGAGACCACTTCGGTCGCGGCAAACATCCATACAACTATCGTTCGCGAAACCCAATATATAATAATGGCTTTTTGTCTGTTTCTCGTTAACGATGTCAATGTTCTGTACTCGAAAAAAATTTTTTTTTTCAAACAAAACATAAAAATGCATAAATATTGAAAAAAAAAAAATGCCATTCAGCAGCCAAAATGGAAGTAAATTTCTCGTTATTCATTGTATTCACTAAAATCACACCAAAATTCTTGGTTTTTAGGCCTGCTTAATCAGTTGTCGAGGCTGCAGACTATTAGGACCGACAAATTTAGACGTATTCTTTCACGCTAAATGCAAATAATCGACCTGCTTAATCCGTAAACTAATTTTTCCCGCGGTGATATAAAAAAATCACTAAAATTCTTGGTTTTTAGGCCGGCTTAATTAATCGGTTGTCGAGGCTGTAGACTATTAGAAGCGATGAATTTACATGTTTTTTTTCACGCTGAATGCAAATAATCAACCTGCTTAACCCGTAAACTAATTTTTTCCGCGGTGAAAACTCAAATGAAAAAATTCTAAAATTTATCCCAAAATTCAAACTTTTAACCTTCAAAATTAAATAATAAATAAATTAATAATCTATATTACAGCTTATTATTCAACTTAAACGTATAAACATTAAGCTATAATATAAAGATAATTTATTTATCATCGTAATTGTGGTATTAAAGCATAAAATATTCATTTTTCAATTTTTTACATCGAATCCGATTAAATAAATAAAGAATAAACAACTTTAAGACACTTCTAAGATGAAAAAATAAACAGAATTATGGTGTATAGTAAATAGTTACTCGCAGAAAAGATTTTTTCACACGATTCAGTCGTGCTCGCACGAGACAGCGTTACAAATACGAGCGAAAAGCGTGAAAACGACACGAGCATCGTTTGGCTCGTGCTGGACTCACTGTCCGTGAGTAATCGTACACTTATTACACTATACAGCAGAACAAACTACTCTAACACATGAGCAACTCAATAAAAAACTCATAAAACAACCTTAATTCCTGAATAAAAACCAACAAAAAATTCTTGTTATCCCTTAAAACAGTTGAAAAACAACAATTATCATTATAAAAATCTTGAAATCATTATTATACATATAAGAAGATATGAAATATAGTTGATATATATGTATATACATAGAGATAATTGTTTTAACATTTGTATTATATTTTTTTACTTGAAAAACGTGACGTCTGATTTTACAGCAAGCCGCAGCCATATATCGGCGCAGTTTTAATCAACGTTGAGCTAATCTCTTCAACATTGAATTCTGTTCGCGAATGTAGTTTTTTTTGTTCTCTTTTATTAACGTTATATTCCCTTCTATCCTAAAGTAATCTGTCTGTTATCACTTTTTATTCGAATTTCATTAGTGAACCGCAGTCGGATTTTTTCGTCTCTCATGTCTCTTTATAGGATTATATCCGATAAAAGCCCATAAAAAATTGAACAAAAATTTGAATAGTATATTGATTAGTTTTCAAGATATAAAAAATTTTTAACCGTTAATTTACGCAATTATATATAAAATCACATTGTCATATACATGAATTATATGCACATTTAATTTTTACAATACGATTTTTAATTTAATTCATAATAATCGATATTTATGTTATATAAATTAAATGGAAGTATTGTATGTATAAGTAAATGTACATATAGTTGGATATCTTGTATATAGATATTGAACTATAGTTTAAATATCTTCTTTGAGTATGGCCATTAGTCGCACTCAGCGATTCGAGTAGCACCTAGTAGTAGACGGACATTCTTAATTCTATTAGGGGCATCAAACGGGCAAAAATTATATCAACCACCCTCGCGCGCTTTTCATGTGTCCTTTTTCCTAACGCACTTTATAGAGTCAATACTCTGGTGTCAGCATTATTGTTGTAAATATATTGAGCATTTTTCTTTGGATCAAGATTTTATAAACTATATAGCAAGTGCACGCCCGCTTCGCGATATAAATGAACTATACTAATCAATAAAGTTTTGTAGCTATAATAGTTGAAAATAACGTAAGGGGAACTGTTAATAATATATTAACACCGTATTTCATAATTGTCTATAGACAAATATCTATAATCTATATATAAGGAACTCGCAAAACACTGTTCAGGGTTGGAGTCTCAACCATTCATAATGATTAACATGAAATTTGCACCGTTCGACGCAAAATTTCATGTAGTTTCGTTTAGAGTATTTTTTTTTGTTGCAGGATTCAATTGGAACGTCCTGTCAAAACGGGGGAAAAATTATAATTATCTGTGGACTGCTGAGGCTATCCACAGGATGTGGATCTACCACACTAGCCCAATAGGAATGTTTAAAAAATATACTGTTCTCAAGTTTTAATTTTCATTGCAGTTACAAACAAACTTACTCCATAAAATGAGTAACTCGCCCAGCGAAGCAGGCGTTGCATGCACATGCTAGTTTCCTATAAATTTGAGGTTTAGGGGCTGTGCGATAGTCGTAAAAATGGGACAAGGGTTTTGCTAATTTTCGAACGTTTGAATTTTTTATCCAAAAAAAAAAAATTCTTAATCAATTTACAATTCCTATCAAGTTTGAAAGAATTTTACCTTTTTGATGCTGAAGAAAAGTTGTATTTTGGACTCCTGGAAGCCAGAAGAACAGCAACGAGTCCAAGCAAACGTCAAATTCGCTGAAAAAGATTTCAATTTTGTTAGTAAAACCATCAAAAATTCGATTTAAATCACTAAACCACTAGAATAATTCATTATTCATCGAATTAATACTGGATATAGTCAATTTTCAAAAGATTAATCGTGGTCTTTTTTATTATATATAAAATGTAAAAATTTGGTTACCTCGAAATATTCATCAGTTGGCCGCATTCCAGGTTTTTTCACAAACACTTAAACATTGTTCTAAGTACTAATCAATTGTTTATACACAAACGACGCACTTTTCACGATCATTGACACTGAAGGTGTTGATCAAAATTCATAGTCATTCGATTAATTCCATCAACACCCATCCTAACCTCAAATGTTATTGAATAAATGTATTCTAAACGAACTGACACGATCTCTGATGCATACCGACCATCAAAAAAGCCATGATTATCAGCAAATTATACTAATAAACCTCGTGTGTTTACCTGTTTAACGTACGCGTGGCCAATGCTGACCTCATGGTCCCTACCAACTTTTTGCGTCTCAGATTTCCGAATCGACAGTATATTTTTCGCGATTTTCTGACGGTAAAAATATTCTTAGATATCGTATACAAATTTTTATTGAAATAGTTGGTTGAAATAACGTTGATTTTCACCTAAAATCTGTTGATTTCGCTCTCTGCGCGTTGCACTTCGAAGTTCGTTGTGGCGGGCAGTCGTTTACAAGTTCTCTTGACCTTCACCGAGTGGTGTCACCATCGCCGGCTGCGTTTCTATCAGCGATGAAAATTCAGCTTGAGGATACGTTTACACAGCAGTGAAATTTCCATCGTCCAATCAGTGCGCCGGACGTCTCCGTCTCCTCACGTCCGTTCTGATTGGCTGACTCTTCAAAAGCCACACCACAAACTGCTGCTGCTGCATTTCCCCTTTGGATTATTATTATTATTATTATTATTCTGTATCTTTGTATGTTTTATATTAAAATTTATTGGATCAGTGCATTTTCATTTTGTTCAATTGTGTTAACGTTATCAGAGAAAATCTGGCACAAAACACACTTGTCCAACATTGTTTGATTTGTGAAAACAAACAATTTCAATTGCCGGTAAGTACCTTATATCAAGTCAATAGTGAGGTTAGGTAGTTGGATTTTAATACAAAAAAAGTTTTTTTTCCACTTACAGTTAATTAATAGAGTCGAAAATGTCGGGAGGGATGCTTTATGGTGGCGATGAAATCGGGGCCTTGGTTGTGGACCCAGGTGACCACTCGATACGCATCGGTTATGCTCAGGAAGACACGCCAAAGGCTGAAATTCCGGCAGTAGTTGGTGTAGGCGAGGAAGGTCGAGGTATTCCAATGGATGAGGATAAAAAAATGGACAATAATATAACGCAGTCAAAACCGAAGTATTATATTGACACAACAATTCTGCATGTGCCGCGTGCAGGAATGGAAGTTGCTAGCTACATGAAAGACGGAATGATTGATAATTGGGATTATTTGGAGAATGTTCTTGACTATACTTACTCAAAAGTTATACAATCTGATGCAGAGTATCATCCAGTTTTATTCTCCGAGAGTCCCTGGAATCCTCGAAGCAAACGTGAAAAATTGACTGAATTAATGTTTGAAAAGTACAATGTTCCGGCGTTTTTTCTTGTTAAAAATGCCGTACTAGCTGCATTTGCCAATGGTCGAGCTACAGGAATTGTCGTAGACAGCGGTGCTACACACACTTCAGCCGTACCGGTTCAGGATGGCTTTGTTTTAACACAAGCAATTGTTAAATCGCCTCTCGGTGGAGATTATATCACCATGCAGTGTCGACAATTTTTGCAAGACAATGACATTGATTTGTCGCCAGCTTATATGATTGGAAGTAAGGAAATTGTCAAGGATCACGACAAGCCACGTTGGATTAAGAAAAAAGGCCTGCCAGATGTAACAAAATCATGGAATAATTATATGGTGAAAAAATTAGTTCAAGATTTTCAAGCGAGTACTCTTCAAATTTCCGAGACTCCTTATGATGAAAAAATTGTTTCAACCATTCCTGCAGTACAATATGAATTTCCAACTGGCTATCATCAGGTAAATACTATCTAAATTATTTTTTAATCATTGTAGACTAAGAAAAATTTTTTTTTATCTTGCAGGACTTTGCATCAGAACGTTTTAAGATACCTGAAGCACTTTTCGATCCGAGTATGGTGCAAATGCGCGGCGGAATGGTGGGCAACACGATGCTGGGTGTTGGTCACATCGTGACAACAAGTGTAGGAATGTGCGACGTGGACGTACGACCAGCTCTGTATGGAAGTGTCGTTGTCACGGGTGGAAATTCATTCATCCAAGGATTCCCCGAACGCTTAAATAGAGATTTATCGATGAGAATACCGTCGAGCATGCGATTAAAATTAATTAGTGCCAATGGCTGTGCAGAGCGACGATTTGGCGCCTGGATTGGTGGCTCAATTCTAGCATCAATTGGCACTTTCCAACAAATGTGGATCTCAAGTCAAGAGTATGAAGAGAGTGGCAAAAGCCAAGTTGAGAGAAAATGTCCCTGATTTTTTTTTGTATTGACAAAAACCCGAGTAAACTTAATAATTATAATAATAGGTCATAAGTATAATTTGGGGTTATTTTTTTTTCATTTGCGCATATTGATTCGCAGACATAGGTGTAATTTGATTACAAATATAATACTAATTCATTAATTGAAAGCCGAACATTTTTTCAAAAAAAAAAATATTATGACTATTCCGAGCATTATTTCTATATTAATAACTTAGTTATCTCGTAGTTTTTCGATGCAAAACGCGTAATTATACTTTCATGTCACTTAGAAATATATTTTAATGTTATATAAAAAATTAGCAAAATAGCAACATGCAAAAATTTTACTCATTGCACTTCTAGACACGTCCGCACTCACCAAAAACCAGGGAAAAACTACCAATTTTCTTGGGAAAGTTCGATAAGCTGGGCTTATCGATAATTGCTCAATTGCTTTCTGACATCTCTGACGTGTACTGATATCAGTAAAAAAAATCAATACTTTTAACGTTCCGCCCACGTCATTCAGTTCTTCCCGGGCTTTCAACGAGTGCAGACGTGTCAGGGCACACAGTGAGATAAATATTTTTGTTATATTACTATTTTTATTAATTTTGCACATCTCTTATTTTGTTCTCGCGATATTTAAAAAAAGAATATTAACAAAATCGATATTTTCTCAAAAATTATGAAAGATATCAAAATATTTATTAATTACAATGTTAAATACACTTTAGGTACATCGGTGTCATAAGTAATAGTATCAAAATCACGTTGAATAAACAGAAGAAACCTTCGGAAAGAAACTGAATATATACAGTAAACTTAAACATATGCAGCCCAGCCTGTATACATTCGACATAGATTATCAACATTAGTAGCATCAAGAATCAAATGATTGGTCTGTCCCTCAACACTCAAACTAACAGCCACAGTAGTCTCATTCTTACCTTTATCCTGAGTCTTAACAACTCCCTTCAACCTCAATTCAATATCCTTAATCCTTTTCACAGCACTTTCATTAGTTTTTTCAACATTATCATCAATAACCGAGTCTTTCGACCAAGTAACCAGTGGATCATAGGCAAAAGGAGTCAAAACACTGATCAACGGACTAGCCTCCTGTCTGAGGATTCTCAGCGTGATCTGACAAGACCTCCTGAAGGACCCCTCAATGCCCAGCGGTCCCATGGCATCCACCATATTCTGCGTGAGTCGGAAAGGCACTCTCTCAGGTACTGTAAACGTTTCTCCACGGTTAAACAGACAATTAAAATCAACATGGACACTGTCGCCGCACTCCGAGTCCAAGAGAATATTTTCCCCGTGGCGATCACCTAGCCCAAGGATGTATCCAACCATGGACATGACGGCAGTAGTCCTGATATAAGCATTCCGTGCCTCGTACCAACTGTATGGATCTGGAAAGTTCAGTCTGAACCAATATCCAAGCACCGGCGGATGGCGTGGCAGCAATTTCTTGAGAAAAGTCTCTCGCTGCGTCTCCAATTTCTCCTGAACTGAAGGGAACATTGCTTGGAGAGCTTTTGCAGATATCCCCAGTCCCTTCTCATCATAAATATCTGACGTAGCCTGTCGAAAGCTCGTTAAATTCGACAGCCACTCAATGAGTCCGCACTCCTCGTTCAACGGCACAACGCTGTACGTCCGAATGTAAAGCCGACGCTGTCGTGATTCCGGATCTTTCTGCAGGTATTTATTGACAATACTATTCATCTCCATCAGCCGAAAATCGCGGCGAAGATCGTCCTTGGGCTTGCACATAAATAAATATGTTTTACCGTTCGATCCAAGCAGGCCGATTCGTCGTGGACGCTGCAACGAGTGTAGAACCATGACTTTCTCCGAAATTCCGGCAATTGTGTCGTAATTAAGAGTGTACGGCTTATGCTGTTCAATGGAGACACCTGTTGCCTTGGAATGGGGCAGATGCAATTGACAAAAAGTACTGGTTGGCACGATAATCCGTGAAAAATTCGGCTGACTCAATAAACGTGGAAGATCTCGAGACAACACACTGACAGTTATATCCTTGCAATGCGGCGGAATATTGTGATTTGATAGCTCGATTAATCTAGCCCAGAGATCATTGAAATCTCGCAGAAGCTTCTCGAATTCACTAGTACGTAGATCTCGATGATTTAGAATTTCTTGACAACGTTTTTGTCGAGCTTTGTACGATGAATTGATGACCGAGGCCATCATCCACAGACAATGCTGGGGATAGGCTTTGATCAAGTTGATAAGGATGATGTTTATGACTCTCTGGACGTCCTTGGAGGGATGGCAGATGCGAGAGACCAACTGACTGAAGGCTGTAAGCCACGTAAACTTGGGTAAACGATTGGCATAGGTCTCCAGCACTTTTGACATCTTCGCCATGTAATCTTGCTGGATCTGATTTGCGCGTCGATTCGTGTGAACTCTCTGTGCAAAGTTCATCCATATTGTGAGCATTCGCGGCATCGATTGATGCACGTATTTGCTGCCATACAGCAGAGACTTCCCGTAGGCAGCGACTAGTCTCAGTTGATACAGCGTTCCCGTCGGTCCGTCTTGATCTGTCTCGCTTAATCGGTCGAAAAGCGACTCGTAGTACTGTGCAGAAGTTAGATGGCTCTTTTCCCACGACTTCCTGGCATCCACGGCATCTTTGTAGTAGCGCATCGTCGTGTCCGAGCCGACGTTCACAGTTTCCTCATTGTATTTAGCAAATAGCAGCTTGGCTTTCGCTAAATTTTTCTTCTTTTCGTCGGAACTCTGTACCGTGGGTTCATTGCAATTTGGCTCCATGCACTCAGCAAATGCCCGCTTCAACGTGATAAATGCCTGCTCCTGATTCCCACGCTGCCAGTACAACTGCGCCTGCTCAATGTGCAGCTCCTGCGGTGGGCAGTGATCATTCGCTGACAAAATGTACATATAGCACTGCTGATAGAGGCCGGTTTTCCGCGCCATTTTCGCACTTTTCAGCCATATTTTACCGATTTCCATTCGAATTGTTGCGATACTTGGCTCGATGTTTTCCGCGGTTTTATTTCGCATAACATTTATAATTAAATCCAAGGCTGCCCGACGCATTTTCAGGACAAACTCCACACCTCGAGATCCACGAACTAGTTCAAAACGTTGCTCCCACTCTTGCAACATCGTCGGCAGATTTTTTATATCCTTTAAGATCAATTCCATGGTCTTTTCAAACTCATTTATTATGTGAAGCTGCATTACGTGTGAATAATTCTGTTGATATGCATATTCCTGACGTGAAGCCGCGCCAAGTTGAGAAACAAGATGTTGCTTTACTGTTTGAAGATCCGGCAGGATTCCTTGCACTAAATTCTCCGTAAATGTGTCCTTAATACTGGAATTTTCATCAAAATTCGCAAAATGAGCCAAACGCCAGAATGGATCGTGTTCAACAAGACGTGGAGCAAGTTCGGGCTTGCTGTTGAGAATTCCCTGAGTGAATTTCATGGCCGTGAAGGGTTGTTCTAGGCCTATGTAGCACTGAATTATCCCTTGAATGTACTTAGGGTGATCCTGAGACTGCGCGAGACGCTCGTAACACGTTGCTGCGTCCAGGAGCTCGTTGTTGAGCTCGTGCGCAAGCATAAGTTGCTTTATCGTTGGTGATTGCGACTGTAATACAAGAATTCCCGAAATGCCATCGGGATCATTGAGCATCGTGTAGATTTTCGCGAGTAACCCGCCCTCCTTCGGGTCGTCCAGGGCTTTTTTATTCGTCGCCATGTGCTGCTCCAGGTACATTAACGCTCGGTGATACTCGCGAGACTGGTAGCATCCCTGTGCCAACATTAAACAGTCCAGCCGCGACATAAATCGCTCCACCTCGGCGTACTGTTCATTTTTATTTAGTCTCTTCTCTTCCAACCAGTGGCGCAGGTGATCCAGCGATGAAAAAATCACCTGTGAGCATCGAATCCTTCGCTCCTCGTCAAATGCCCGAACTTCGCTCGGTTTTGTCCGACGCAACTCATCCCAAATTGGCCGACGCTCAATCAAATCGTTGTTCGGCTTGTTATTGTCGATGTTTATGACTGTCATGATTTCCTGGATTAATCCATTGCGATTCTCGTCATTTCCCTCGATCACTGTGTAGGTTACCAGGTGCGGAATGCAGAATATGATCGTTCGAATGTCGCGTTTCAGTGCCGGACGACAGGCGTTGAGCAGATGCGATAAATTGGCATTTTTAATCGATGCGATCATGCAACAGGCCCAATTGAAGATCCATTTGTCAAATGTTGACCCGGCATCCGTTCCGTAAATCGGATATGTGATTATTTCCGAGGCAGTTATAACTTTGTAGTGAGACTCGAGGAAAGGAAGAATTATTTGCTGGGTTGTTGGTGGCAGCGAGTGCCACAGGCGACTTCTAGACCCGCTCGGTGAGATTTCATAGGTTTTTAGGATCTCCTGTATTGCCACGGAGAAACAGTCCACATTTTGCGTGGTATTTTGAATTTGAAAGGCTCGAACTAATTCTATTAGAATGGTCTTTGCGAAATCTGGACTGTTGGCGATTTCGCCGATGAATTTATTTTTTCTCCGAGATATTATTCGACGTGGAAGGAGGCTCGGCTCGATGGCACCAAGCTCGCCCAAGCACTCGCCAGATTTCACTTTAATCTCGTCGTCACTGTGTTGAATATCGATCAAGAGAGCGTCGAGCAAATGAACAATGTCCGAGTGCACTTGATTAGAGTTGTTTAAGATCATATTGTTGAGTTGACTTCGATGTTTAGCGAGAAATTTCTTCAGATAAATCAACGCTTTCAATCGGACTTCATCGGTCTCGTGGAGAATTCGCTTTTGCCACAGTTGTAAATTTTTTTCAAATTCTTTGGGCATCGAACGCGTTATTTTGGACGTTACTGCGTGCAAAATCTCCGGGGAAACCTTGAGATCTTCGATGAAAAACAACTCGCAGGCGTAGTCCGACGTGTTTCGATCGACGAGAAGGTATTTAAGCATTGAGTTTGTCTTTTCCGGATATAATTCCAACAGGGGACTCAATGACACGCAAATTGTTGGTAGTAACGGTCCCAAATCGTCGATGGAGAGGTTGTGGATAAATGAATTCCACGCATCGCAGGCTAGGTCTTGAAATCCGGGTCGAGTGATGCTCAGAGATGTTCTGAGAGTCGCTAAAATCTTGTATTTCAGTGGACTCAAGTGATTTGCGCCCATAAATTTAATCAATGTTGATAGCGATGCCAGCGCACATTGTCGCGTAAAATCATCCGATGATATTGAGCTAAGATTTGAATCATAATTTACCAGCACAGCGTGGAGAAAAGGCTTTAAATAATTCGCAAGTTTTTCCTGACAATCAAATTTCTGCTTTTCCTGCTTGATCAAATCAAATTGCGAGATTATTTCCAGACAGTGAACAACTCGCTCCATTTTTGTGTGAAAGTGCAGAAGAAGTTCGCGAAATATCTCGAGGAATGAGGCACTCATAAGTTCATTGAGCGACAATTTCGTGACTTTTGACACGAACTGCAAGCATTTGATCGCCACCTCGGGCGTCTCGTTGATCAAAACGTGCACACAAATGTGTTGGAAATTCTCGATAAACATGTCCTTTTCCTCGAGGCCCACCAGGTAGGCTATGTCGCTGAATAAATTCTGCAATTGCTCCACCTCGATTGCCCAGGGCACCAAGTAACTCACTGCTAAACTGCAGTTTTTTCGCAGCAATTCGCGCGGTCCCACGTAGCCTATACAGAGCGCCACTCGATGCAGACTCGTCATGAGATTGTCGGATTTTTGGAGATAGTTGTCGCTGGCTATTTTCATTATTATTTCTATTAGATCCTTTTTATAGCGGATGTAGAGACTTTTGGGAGTGAGGTCGAGATCATTGGCAACCTCGTTGTAGGCCACTGTTGCCGTTGCTATCGCTCTTGGCGTCGAATGGCAGTGAATTATGCTTATGATAAAGACAGCACTGACTTTTCCCAAAGAAAAATGTATCGGCACGCGCGCATATTCTCTTACAGTCTTTAAAATTGTCATGTGTTGACAATCTCGCTGATTTTCCAAAGCTTCCTCCAGCGAATCTGCCACCTGGTCCACAATCATGTCGATAAATTTCCGCAAATCCACTGGCCATAGGTCTTGAGACTTGATTTTTACTTCTTGAAAATCTTCAAATAATTTTATTCGATTTCTTACAAGTCGTTCGATCGAATTTGCGAATTTCGTGCGGATTTCGAGGCTTGGATCGCTCAGTAGTGGCAGCCAATTTGCTGCTAGTTCGTTTGTGTTAAAGATTTTCATGTGATTTGAAATTTTCGTCAGGTTTTCGACCATTATTTTGCGAATAGACAGATTTTTCTGGGTTAAAAGCGCCAGGTAAGGACGAATTAAGGCGTCATTTTCTTCAGACAACATTTGCTGTTGAAAATTTCGTGAATAATCTTCGTCATCACATATCTTGCAGTGAATATTCCATTTTAAAGAGTTCCAGTGGTGTTTTTCTATCCTTGCATGGCCAGAAAGAACGCAGATATAATTTCGAATAACTTTTGCAAGTGCTTCATAAAATTGTGACTTTTGGGCAATTAATGCTGGTTTTAATATATGACTATTGATATCAGTGAATGAAATTTCTGGATCTTGAAGTAAAAAAATTGAATTTAAAATAACTGTAATTCCAAAATCAATAGGAGCATTTGATATACATGAACTTAAATGTCGAATTCGTTTTTTTCCCATTCCAAACTCACATATTCCTTTTAAACACTCGATTTTTGTCAAATTATCCAAAGATTTGCTTATTTTTGACAGATCACTGTAGCGATTTTCTTGAATCGAAGCTTCTGTTGCCCCTGGGCACGATAATGAAATAATATCCTGTAAATCTGCTCGATGAAACTCATTCAACGATAGCATGTCAACAAAACACATGAATATCGTTTGAATAGTGTCTGAATCATTTGAAATCCCCTTCAAAATCGTAATGAGCCGATCAAAAAGATTCTTCGGATCGTCGAAAAGCTTGATATAACAATTTTTCTTCTGTAACATCCATGTTTTCATTAATCGAGCGATTTTCAAGAGCTTTTTAAAACGTTGAGGAAAATTTTCATCCGATTTTTCCAAGACATTGTTAACCAACAATCGCCAAAATGGACTTTTTTTCAAAACACTCGGCTGTGCAGTAGCACTAACAGACCATGTGCTCAAATCAAAAGCCACAAAATGTGTCAAAATTGTCGAGGACTTTGGATATTTATCAAAGTACCTGATTAGAGTGTCCTCTTCGAAAAATTCATAAGATTTTGGATGTTGATTTAAAAATTTCCTCAACGTGTCGAAAATCATTCGCAGAGTCTTTTCCGAAATTATTATTCCACTGAAAGTCAGTTCAAAAATGGAAAAGCAGAGATGAGTAACGTCACAGGACACGTAGGAATGTTGTAGAATCTCCATGACGTACTCAGCATACAAAGAGGTACACTCGGGCCTTATTAAACTGACAGTTGGTCGGTTTAATCTTCTTACAAGCTCCAAATTGACGGCCACAAAATCTGACAACTCCTCATTGATGTCATGAAACTTTGAGATATTGCAGAGCATTTCAATGGCAACTAACTTAGATTCCGGCTTGGATAGTCGAAAAATCTGCATAATTTTGTCCCAAAGCACGTCGTGGTGTACAGTTAACACCCCGGATTTTTGAAAAATCTGCATAATTGCAATGAAAACCGTGGTGATTGATTGAGAATCAAGTGTGACAGAGTATGACATTAAATTCAAGCCGTCAATGGCATTTGCAGGTACGGAAAAATCATTTGCCTGAATTGTTCGCTCCTTGCAATTGGCTATGTCAAGAGATTTGTTGATTATCGCCAAATACCTGTTGTAAATCTCTCGGAATCCCGGTAAATACAGTGAGTAGAGTACCTTCAACATGTTGGCTTGAATTTCAATGCTTCGTTGGTAATTTTCATTACTAAATGGCATGAGAAGAACGTTGAATAATATCCCAGAGAGCCAAGTTGTAAATGCCACGTACTTTTGGTGAATAGCATCGTTGACATAATTTGTCTTGAATGGTGGAATTAGGATGGTAAACAGGGTATTTGATGACGATGATGATCGTATCATAGACTCCAAAAATGATTTTAATGCCTGTTCAGTTCCTGGATTAGTTAAATCAGAAAATATCCCGAGAATAGGGTTATTTATGACATTCCACAGTGTAGCAGCCTCCGCAATTCTGCAAATTTAATTAACCAAACATTAATACAAGATTTAATGAATCATTTAACTGAATTTTTTCAACTGTAACTCGAGTTTCTTGCATCAATAAATAAAAATGAAATGTGATGTGTATAATGAACAATATAGTTTTTGGTTAAATATCTCTATTGGAAAAAAATAAATCGAGTTTTAAATAACCTGTCGCGGTCTTGAGCTGGTTCATCTTCGTCCACTTCCATTTTTCTCTACAATTTCATGTAATAAACAATCACAACAACGACCACGATGAAACGTTCATAAATAAACAAAATTTCACACGCATAGTCGGTATGGCATGCCGCAAAATTTAACACTGGCTGATTAGTTGGATAGATAACCGCTAAAAATTATATTCCATTGGAATGTAGCACCACTCGTGCGTTAGCGAAATATATCGAACAACATGACTTGTGTCTATTCGGACCCCCACGGCATACACGGTATACCGTGTATGCCGTGTACTTGAATAAATCGTAGTTCATCGTTCTTCCATTAAGACATTAAAAGAGGAAATATTGAGTCACCTTGTTGTTTATTACTTTATAAGGATTGACAATTGAATTTACAATGAATGAATATGCCGAAATTTCAGACAAGAAAAATAATAAAATTGAAAAAGCCCGCCAAAAGTTGGATTCCACAGCTCATCGACGCCATCTTTGTGTAAATCGATATTAGTTTGTCTCTCTCTGTCTCGTACAAACGCACGACGGCAAATCCATAGCAGATAAATGAAAATATCCACGAAATTAAATGGTTTTGGAGGATTAATGTTGACAGAAAGACCTAAATCAATTATTCCACGGCACATGATTTAAGTTGTACGCCCTTTAAATGTGAGGAAATCAGATGACAATGGTAAGATTCGAAAGCATATTTTGAGGTTATAGTTTTTATTCGGTAACATTTTATTTTTACTGTTGCAAGTGAGAAAACGTTAACTGAAAGGAATTGTTTTGATTATTAAGGTCATGATTCGAAGGATCCCGGACTCATTGATTACAAGATATCAAAACAGAGCTAGCAGCACCAAAAGCAACAACAGCAGCAGCAGGAGCAGTACCCACCGCGAGTTGCAGATTTATCGTTGGTGAGTGAGATATATATTTATTGTTGAGCATTTCTTTTATGACTAGACCGATACGGCATGACACTATCAAGTCCTGGAG